>JABJVR010000058.1:6974-81232 GCA_025773905.1 Chitala chitala
ACTTCCCTATAAAATGCTGTAACAAGAGAATTTCCCCACTGTGGGATCAATAAAGTTCAATCTAATCTAATCTAATCATCTAATCTAATAACAATGCTAACCAGTCCTGCAATACATTACTAGCAGCAATGCTGTGTTTGTATTTCATTCTCAAACACAACATCTCTCCTACTTAAACTGAGCTCAACATCAGAACATTTACAAATGAGAGACCCTCACATAACAGAAGACACCTGAGCCTTCTGTTCTGTAAAGACACACCTAGGGCTGTTCGCTCACCTTGGTGTCGACGATGATGCCACCAGGTGAAAGCTGCTGGGCGCCTGGCAGGCGGGGCGCGGCCGGTGCGGTCAGGACGATGCTCGTCAGTTGTCCGGATGACTGGCCGTTGACAATGCGTACTTGGTGGATGGACCCAGTGGCATGTTTGGTCAGCATGACTGGTCGCTGAAGCAGCTGGGGGGCTGCCATAATGGGCGGAGGCGCGGGGGCGATGGCTACGTTGTTGGGCGTGACGGGCTTAGGCTGAACCTAGTAGAAGAGGAGAGGCGGTGGTTTAAGACTCCGGCCCAGCAGACAGGTACGCTCACCAGTCCGGCTGTATCCCCTGGCAGGCTCTTAGAACTCTGAGAAGGAGGAAAGCTTCAACCACCAATAAAGCAGGGGTTGTAACCTGCCTCTGACCCTAATAAGACAAGCGCTCCACATGAAGTCCTCATTTGCCCTTAAGGACCTCCCTTATCACACAGCTGCTCTTCAAAAATAATGACACTGCCATTGCCAAACATGCTTTACAAAAAAAAAAAAAACCCATAAAACAATTTCGAGAAAGGCTTTCCAATTCAACATCACTGAACTAACAACTAAAGAGCAGAACTGTTGTAGGTCAATTCAGTGAAGCATTGATTGTCAGATGCTGTCGGAGTCTGTTGTCAAGTATAAAACTAAGATGGGCCAGTGAGGTTTTAATGACAAATTGTCAAAGCACACGTTTCAAGTAGAGCCCCCCCCCCCCATTTCCACTGGTTCTTGAGAGCTCTGCTGGGAAGGACGAACACCAGTGGGACAATCAACGTGTAAAGTTCATGTGATTGCCACAGCACATTCATGGGAAGGGTTATCAGCAGAATCAGGGTAAAAGCACTGCAAGTACAGAGGACGCTGGGAACTGGTAGATACAGCACACAATAGAGGAGTCCCAGCAAAGTGGTGTGGGATTGACAGACAGCCTGACACCAAATGAAAAAAACGCAGTGGGAGGTGGCGGGTGCCAGCAGGCTGGGGGAAACCACACAAGCAACAAAAGAGAATGTTCAGCCATTTAAAAAACCATTTGAAATCAGTACTCGTGTCCGGTCACGGGCAGAATTGTCGAGCTGTTGTGCTAATTTGTCCCACAGGAGCCTGCAAAATAGTAGATCTAATATAGACTAAATTAAATGTCTCCTGGGAGATGTATGCTCTGTAAGTGTGGGTAAACAGCCAGATCCATGGAAACAGGTGGACAGATTTTAATGCATTTTCATGCATGTATTACTTCATCACACAACATGGCTACTGGGCATTGCCTCTGGACTGCGAACAGAACCCCAGGGGTACGTCTCAAATTATTTTTTGGAATGACTAAATCCAGTATGGGTTTCTGTTTTGCAAAACATCTGGGTTTTCAAATTAAAAAGTTAAAATCATACTCAAAGGAGGGGATGAAACAGACGCCATTATTTTGCAATGCAAACACAGCCCTCAACTACAGGTTAATAAATGTTCCCCATACCATTTGTGCACTTGCTACAAAACAATGCATGAATGACTTCTGCATTATATTCCATCTGATAATTTTATAGATTGTTGTGAAGTATCATCTGAACAAAAGAAAGAGCTTTCTGTTTCTTTGGAGAGCCATTATGATAAATCAACAATTC
The DNA here is from genome assembly GCA_025773905.1 of Chitala chitala. NCBI lineage: Eukaryota > Metazoa > Chordata > Actinopteri > Osteoglossiformes > Notopteridae > Chitala > Chitala chitala. The sequence continues at coordinate 8,897 of JABJVR010000058.1, forward strand.
CTGAAAAACATTTAAGCACGCAATGACACTAATACTGAACTATCTGTCATTTATGTGGCTTTCGGGGTGGATGATGATCTAGCACACTATCATATTTGTGCTGTTAAAATATCACTGCTGGAAACACTAACTACACAAAAAAAATCACAAAAGCAATACAACAGACTGGTGGTGAGGCTTAAACCAATAGAGGAAGAAGTTAAGCCAGAGGTCACCTCAACTCATCCACAACAGTCGGACATCTTACTAACTGTGATGGTTCCATTCTGTAGTTCATGGCTTCGTGTTTTTAACTGTATAGGTGTCAGCAAATAATCACTGTACAGTGAGTTTTTCATGTACAGGATGTCAAGAGTGTTGCTAATTTACATTCTATGCCCAAAGCCCTTTTCTCAGAGGCAAATATGAAATTACATGCATGTTTTTCTTCCAAAAGAAAGTTTACTTTCAATTGCTCAAGGCATGCAAATAAAGCTCAGAAACATTTTATGCACTTTCTATACACTTGTAATATGCATAAATCCCATTCATAAAGCATACCAAAAATAATCAAGATTCCTAGAATGCGACAAGTTCAGTCCCTGGGAAAAGTCTGAAATTGTCTATTCTTTTGACTTCTGAACACAGATTAAAATGCAACAAACTGATTTTATTGTTAATTAACTAAGCGCACTGGTGATATGTGCAGGTTTACAAAGCAGCAGGAGTTTATATATATAGGTCTGGCAAGTCCTAGAACTAGCACAAGGGCTTTCCTTTGCCAGTCAGCATCAACATCCCATACTGACAGAGTTCCTTTTAACACATTAAATAGTACCATCAAACTTCAACTGGAAAAACAGGCTTATGTAAAGCTGCCTGACAAATTAATGTTGACACTTTGCTGGTGTAAATAATATTCCAAGATGAAGTAATTATACCTTTTGCATTATGCAACTTGTGTGCATGCATTTTTCAGTTAAAAAATTACACACACATTTTTCTGTTAAAAAAGTATACATTTGTCTAAATTGGGATCACCTAGATGAGCTACAAATTCTCCTCAGCAGATAAAAAATGTGTTCAACTACTAGCGGAAACATGTCTGGAATGTTCAAGAAATGCAAAAGGAATCCTGCAATCTACAGGCTGGACTTTGGAAATTGGGCTGTAAAATGAACTAGCATAAAACAAACCCGTTAGTCCATGCAAATCAAATGATCCTGATGCTTATATTTAACCAATATGCATGCATTTTACACTGAAATTTAACATTTTTCTTTACATTCATTATTTGTACTCAAGCATGATAAAAATATTAAATTTTGTCTCACAAATTTCTCCATTATTGCATTTCTTCAAATATTTGGATTATACAATAAAGTATACTTAGAGTAAGAAAGGAAACATCTTTACAACCTTTATGCTAAAAGATACTTTTTGTGATCAAAAACCACCTTTGTTGATGGTTAGTTTTGTGAAATTCCATTCTGGCATGTCGTTTTCATTTCATTTTTCTTTTCCTCCCACATTTCATAAAAATGACACAGCATGCCCAACGACAGCTCCCAATCATGGTCAAAATCACAGGTGCGAGCTCAACCTGTCAGTCTCCTAACAGCAATGTCAAGGTGAGATACTGATGCTGACTGACAGCACACCTGTTGGTGTGACTCTGGGGCATGCTTGGAGGCCCTGTGTGCAAATTCACACCTGTTTCAAAACTACTGGCCAAAAATAATGTCTAAATATTGTTCTGTGATAGGCTGAAAGTGATTTTTAAAAAGTGGAGCATGCTCTCTCCAATCACAATCTCCATGCTGCAGAGACAGATGGAGTTAAAACAAAGACAAATAATTTCAAAATCAGAAACAAAAGTGAAAATCTAGAACCAGTGAACATAAAAGGAGAAATGCCTGCCTTGGTTTTAACTAACCAAGTAGCTAACCCGAGTTAGATCTAAATACCAGCTAGCTAAACAAAAATTTTAACTGTATTTAACTGGGACAGCTAATTATTTTGATTTTCTAAACTGTGTTAAACCATATTCAAAGATAATTACAACTGCCTAATTAAACAGAAATCAAACACTAACACCGCCACTTATAGTAATCAAGTTGGCTGCAGTAAGTGATGTTAAAGTTCATTTGGCCAATTAAAAGCACTTGAAGATTAAAAAAATGCCAGTAAGTGGACACTTTCCATTAGCAACAAGTGTGCTATGCTTTGTAAGAAATAAAAATGAAAAAGGTACCAGTTTGTTTGATAAAGTTTTTACTGAATACTTGTGTTTCTGGACAATCCTGTATCCTGCCTTTTCTGAAAGCATACAAAAAAACTCAATGTTTTATTAATGCAAAAAAAAAAAATACAAGCGATGTGTTTAACATAGAAATGCAACACTTATGGTACAAACCCTCTAATAATTTTAGTAATGCTTTTGTTGTTAGCTTATGAGCTTCTCCCTCCCCACTTCATCACTGTTGTTAGTTACATTAGATTTGGCTGAGTATTTAGCATACAATGCACAGAACAGCCAAGCTGAAGATTCCCAGTGTTACACAGCGTATTTCTCTGGTGGGGAAGAGCGCCCTCTGCTGACAGAGTGCACTTTTACCCTCCTTGGCTGTGACAGAAAGAAAAAAGCGCATATCCATGGAGACGAACCTGCGGCTGACAGTTGGGTCGAGGCGTCAGTCTGGGAGGAGGGATAAACTGAGGAACTTTTATAGGCTGGGCGGTGGAGGTGGACTGCACCTGTGGCAAAATTACTATTTGTAAAAAGGCGGAGGCTATAACACACCTGCCATGCTAGCCATTAAACAGCATGAAGCAATCAAACCTGCCTCCCTAATCCTACTTCAGCAGGTACTGAGCCAAACCAAGCTTTGTAATGGGTGTGGTCACCAACAATTTCACATAACACCTTTACACAGTTCTTAAATATTCACATTTCACATGTTGAACTTTGTAGCAAATGCTAAAATTTAATATACCCAACTCACTTGAGTAACAAAAAAAAAATTTGGCTTCACAAAGAACTTGCAGTACCATAAAAAAAAAAAAGTATTTGCCCCTTGCTGGTTTGTCAGTATGCATGTTTTCACATCTTCATACAAAACTGATAAAGGAAACTTGAGTGAAGAAATAATGCACTTTTGTTTTAAATTTAATTATAAAGAGTTACCCACCTCCAGCTGGCACTGTGACACAGTGGTTAAACCTGAGCTACAACAAGTCAATTAAAGGGAAAATTACAATCTGCCGGTTGAAGACACCCAGGAATGTAGTCAGCCCTGCATCATATAAACCTCAGTCAGTGTGACCCTTTCCACCAACAGTTGTCAGCATGAAGATTAAACAACCATATTTCATCACAATCTATGGATATTCCTTAAGGGATCAGAAAAAAAAGTTGCTGACATCAGTCTGTGAAGTGTTACAAGTCTATTTCTAACACTCTCAGGCTCTACCAAGCCACAGGGAGAGCTGCTATTCCCAAATGGACAATGCCAGGAATAGACTAAATATTCCCAAGGGTGGTTTGCCTACCAAAATTTCTCCAAGGGTATAGTGTAAAAGTCACGCAGAAGCACACACATCATTTTAAAACCTTGTATGCTGCCTCAGCTGAGTTCAGTGTTTAAGACTCCACAACCAAAACTGACGTGGCAAAAAATGGGCTTCACTGGAAAGCTTCAGAAAGAACTGATACTAACCAAGGACATGAAAGTTCGCTTCACATTTGTCTAGAAACACTAGGAGGGTCCCAAACACCCTCACCGCACCAACAGTTACACATGGTGTATGTAGCCTACTGGTGTAGAAGTTCATCATGAAGTTATACACAGTGTAGGCAATGTAGTATAGGTGTTTAAACCGACGATTATACACTATGCACAATTATTAGGCAAGTAAGTATTCTAACATTATTCTTATTTCTTTTTATTTCTTTTTTGCAACTCCAAGCTATATAAACTTGAAAGCTTGTTGGATTTAAGCATTCTCAGGTCAAATGCATCTGTGTAATGAGGGAGGATGTGGTCTAAAGTTATTAACACCCTATATCAAGGTGTGCTTAATTATTGGGCAGCAGCTTTACCTCAGGCAAAATGTAAATTGCTTTTTAGGTATGGTAATGGCGTGATCCCCGGACAATCCAATGTTTTCTTGCAAATCGTCAACAGGGTCGCAAAAAATGCATAGAGAAGAAAATAATGCAAATTAACTGCAAAAGACTTGAAAAGAATTAAACTTGAAACTGGAACCCATTATCCTCCAGTGTCACCATATTCCAGAACTGCAACCTACCTGGAGTGCCCAGGAGTACAAGGTGTTCAGTGCTGAGACATGGCCAAGGTAAGGAAGGCTGAAACATGACCACTACTGAACAAAACTCACAAGTTGAAATGTGAAGATTGGGCTAAGAAATATCTGAAGACAGATTTTTCAAAGGTTTTATGGGCAGATGAAGTAAGAGTGACTTTTGATGGACCAGACAGATAGATCATTAATGGACACATGGCACCACTTTGGGTCAGACATCAGCAAGGTGGAGGAGGGGCACTGGTATGGGCTACTATTATCAAGGATGAGATAGTTTAATTCTTCAACCCAGAAAGGTCCAGCTGAGTTCACAAACCTACTGTCAGTTTCTATAAGAAACGTTCTTCACAGCGGTACAGGAAGAAGCCTGCATCATTCAAGAGAGCCATGATTTTTATGAAGTACATGCTCTATCACATGCATCCAAGTACTCCATTGCTTGGCTAGCCAGTAAAGGTTTCTAAGATGACAGAATGACCTTGCCCCCGTCCTCACCTGACTTACACCCTATTGACAACTTGTCGGCCCTTCTTAAATATGAGAATTACAGTGAGGGAAGACAACACACCTCTTTGAACACTGTTTGGGAGTCTGGTTGCTACTGCTGCAAAAGTTGATAGTCAACACATTAAGAAACTGAGAGGCTCCATGGATGGAAGACTCATGGCAGTTACTGAAAAGAACAGTGGCTATACTGGACACTGAATATTTTTGAATATTTATGAAAATAAGTGAAATGGGAAAATCTTCATTTTCCATTTAGTTGCATAATTTTGCACACCAATAGTTGCCTAATAATTGTGTACACTTATATATTTCCCTTAGAAAGCCAAAACTCGCTTTTCTTTGTTTAACATTCAGGTTTGAGGTTATTAACATTTTCGATTCACTAAGAACACTGCATCTGTTCAGCAATAAAATAAATCCTCAGGAATACACCTTGCCTAATAATTGTGTATGCAGTGTAGGTGGTGTGCTGGTGTAGGTGTTCATCCTACCGACAGTCATACATGGTGTAGGTAGTGCGCTGTTATAGCTGTTCATTACACGTGATGTAGGTAGTGTACTTGTGCCGTGTCAGAACCTGGACTACTTCCCATAACTGAAACAATATGAATTCTGCTTAATGTGAGAAACATGTTAAGGAGAACACCTCTGTGCACCGGAAATCTAGAGTTCAGCTAGATCACAGAGCAAAAACCAAAACCCAAAACACAAATCATGGCACAAAAGAAGAGAATAGCTTTGAACAGACTGAGTCAAAGTCCAGATCTAACACCAAACAGATGCTGTTGTAGGAACTAAAATGAACAATATATTCTCAAAAACCTGCCATTGTTTCTGAACTAGAGCAGTTCTGTGAAGAACTGTGGGCTACAATTTCTACACAACAATGAGGCTCAACACAGACTGATACTAATTTATAGCAAGTAGTCTGGGATACTTTTCCCACATGGGGCCCACTGGGGTTTTGGATAACTTTGTTCATTACACACACAAATACAGTAAAGTGTGTGCTGTGTGTTCACTCAGGGAACCTTTATCAAATGCAGGTTTGGTCTATAGATCAGATAATAACCAGTGTGAAAAACATGCAATAAGTCATAATAAGGATGGGGCAAAACTCTTTTCATAGCACCGTACATGTGATGAATACCCAAATACATAAAAAAAAATAAAAATAAAAAATCACTAAATCAAGGTTTCTTTGCCATTTAGACTTCTTCCCAATTCTTACATACATTTTTTAATTCTAATGGAACAGGGTTCCATTTAGCTATGGGTAAAATTGGAGATGGATTTCTGGAAATTAAAAGTGCACACAACTGACCACACAGCATTAAATGTCTTATTCAGAGAGACCAAGTACGCCAATCCATTGCATATACCACTTAACAAAGAAGGAAAGAATATATTCTCTCAGACAGGTTAAGAAAACAATGGCACACATTAACATCTTGTGTACTGTCAGTCATAGACAAAGGAACGAGAAACCTTTAGGTAAATCCAACTGCGACACTGGTTTCTCTGTTCTGTCTCAGTTTACCTTGTTTTAGAAAAGAGATGCAATTCATTACAGTTTAACAGGAGTTTAACTAAATACAGGTGCATTTTTTTCTCCATGTGTTCCTTCATACTGTGTGCACAGTAAGAGAAGAGTAACTTGCTATCAGTCGAAGGCGGGACTTACTACAACAGCATTTCCAGCATTTTTGGAAAGTATCCGCACACACTCTGCTCCCTGACTGGACAGCTTGCTGGCTGTCTGAAGGTTGACCGGTGCATTCTGCGTTTCTGACCCCATTACATTTGGGACGTTGCTGATGGCGGAGACCATGGCTACGGTGGGCCGCTGGGACACAGCAGAAGCGGGTGTCGCTGGGGTGGCAGCTTTCAGCACCAGAGGTAGATTTTTAGTAGCGATGACCGGGGTAACTGTCAAGGTTTTCTGTAAGGAACAAAAGGAGACCAAATTAATGAATTAATCAAATGAAATCTATGCAAACAGATTAAAGCAAGAATTTTTAGCCTTGAATAACCAGGTGAGTGTGAACCCCCCCCCAAGAGGTTTGCAATGCTGCACCATGAGGGTAATGAGAACAGTGTTACAGTGACATGAAAAAATGTTCATGTGTAAACTCTGTTTCAGCTGCACCACCCTCTCGTCACTAAATCATTATTCTATACCAGGGGGGCCAAAACTGCATTTATCTTTGCAGGTTTTTTTTTTTTGGCACAATACACTCATGATTAGCTCAGCAAGAAGCATTTTCTTTATTATTGGCATTAGAAGAGTGACGGTTCAATACAATTTGGAGGAAAAACAGCAAACAGTACAAGAAAAATAATATAAAATGGGAAATAAGATAAAAGTCCCCAGTGTTGTAGGATTTAAAGAGAAAAGCTATGGAAACAGTGCATGTGTGGAGAGGATTCGGCAAAGGAAACATCAAGCCCACAGCCTGCTTCACTACTTGCAGACTGGACCCAACCATGGTGAATTTTCAAAAGTGTCAGTTACAGAACCTAAGAGGCCAACAATCTACTGTTCAATTATTAACACTGGAGATTGTAGGCTTATAATTCATAAAACATGAAAATGATTAAATTCATGACTGAATCACTCAAGTACCCTTTGTCTGAGGGCAAGCAGCAGCCATTTTACATTTTCAAAATGTGAGTGCCTAGACCCATTATGAAGCTTAATTTACCACCTGATACCAGTTCTCACTAATAACATAAAGCTGCCAATGACTTACTTTTATAAGCATCAATGTAAACTGACCCTGGCATGTACAACAACTTTAATACACAGCAATTTCAGTTTGTAATTATTAGAGAGAAAATAAATATTTTCAAGGTTGGGTAATGCTTATACAGTTACACCATTAGCCACTCATAGTTTTCCAAAAATAAAAGGGTTTGTCATATTTGGTCATGGCGGCACAGTGGCGTGGTGTTAGCACTGTTGCCTCACACCTCCAGGCCTGGGGTTCGATTCCCGCCTTGGGTCTGTGTGCGTGGAGTTTGCATGTTCTCCCTGTGCTTGGTGGGTTTTATCTGGGTGCTCCAGTTTCCTCCCACAGTCCATTTGATTGTGTCCAAATTGCCTGTGGTGGGTTGGCGTCCCCTACCCTGTGCCGGATGGGCTCCAGGCTTCCCTGCGACCCTCACCAGGACTAAGCGGTTAAGACAATAGATGGATATTTGGTCATTAAATTCTTGAGCGTGGGGGGGGGGCTTCAATATTTTAACCATAATAATAGGCCCCAGTCTGAAAAACACATGGGTGAAAGCACCAACACCACCCATTCCAAGTAAACGGCTGTCTAAGAACTGAAAAAAAATTACACAAGATACTATGCAGTTTCATGTGTAGCAAAGACAGACACCTAGAATGCCCTGTTGTGTGTGAAATGTTACAGAGTTCACGGAAGCCATAAAATACTATTATAGGACAGACATCAACAGAGGTCAGACAGTATTCCTGTCATCCACCAACAGACGTAACTCAACACTGCACAAATTAGGTGATTACCAAGTACTCCTGCATTTACAACACCTAAATTCAAAATTTCAAACCAGGCATAGCAATGTTTTCTTTATAATGACAAGCAAAAGAGGCATCTGAATATTGCTAATACTACGTGTGGCAGAAAAATATTTTTACGTTTTAACCTTGTGGCTATAAACAGTAGTCACAACGTTTAATTGGTTTAGCCTGTGTAGTTTTATTCACTGTCAATGTTTAAATGTAACACAATACTTGGAAACAGATTAGCTACAAATTGTGTGATCCAGACTGTTTAAATTGCTGGAGAGGAGTCATTCATTCTCTCAAAAGGCAGCCTGTTGACATGAGATTTGCAGTTACTTGGAAACGGTTTTTGTTTTCGTATTGCAGCTATCTACATAACTGTTACTATCAGTATATAAACTGATACGGTGGCCTTGTGGCTCAATGGGTAGAACATCAGGCTGGGATGCAAAAGTCGTCCGGTTCGAATCCCAGCACAGCCACCAGGTGTGTCCCTGAGCAAGACACCCAGCGCTAGCTCACTGTAACACATATGTAAAATGTTGTAAGTTGCTTTGGATAAAAACGTGCGCTAAATGAATAAAAATGCAAACTCAGCCTAAACCAAGACTCAATTCACCTTCCCTACATGTTTTACAGTTACACATGTAAACACTGCACTGACAAAGCCACACCGACCCTCCTTCCTTTGTAAAATGCACCAGCCAGTACGTATGCATAGAAAATATCACGGTAATCTCCCTGCACTGTAAACCAAGATGATTCTACACAAAGCTTACATGCATTCCTGCTTGACACCACCTGCCCTGCTCCCACCTGATTTCCTGTCTCTGGAATAGCACTCCTGCCAGCAATCTAAGGTAATCAGAGACATCCTTTTAAATGGGGCACGTAAAATGCCACATTTGTGATGCGACTCACGGCCATAGAGAAAACAATGCAGGATGTCCTCAAGGCTAGGAGGAACTGAAAAGGCGCACACACACTGTCTGAGGAGCGGAGCGCAGTGAAAAGTCTGCTGTGTGCTGGCAATTTCACAGCCTTAAACCTGGGCATGATTGTCATGCATGATCTGCACTTTCATAGTTCCCTTTTTGGCTCTTGTCCTCAAACTCAGACTGACTGGCAAGTTTGGGGAAAAATAAGTCTTCAAATTTGGCAGGCTAAAAAAAAAAACAAAAAAAAAACTGCAGAGCATTGCTGGGAATACCTTTCGAGGGGAATAAAAAACCGTCCCCTGAGGAAACACCACAGATTTGCAAAACACACATTTTCTTGTGGCTTTATGAAAAAAAGTGTGAAAGCGCACACAATGTCAAACTGGAGAATTCACATTTTTCCAAGTTGTGCGTAATATTAACAGGAATGTGCATGTGTGTTCCATTAGCATACAACAGAAAAACACAAAACATATAAACAGAACAATATTCAGTATTAACAAGGTGTGCTCATGTACTTGTATGTTCATTTTAAATAGAGAATCCCAGCCAAGTACAACACTAACATTCTGTATACCCGTCATGTGATTCAGCATCCACCCTCGTTGCCAATGGAAACAAAGCGGCAGCTTTATTTGTAGTGCTAGCTGAGCTGGCTGTTTCACACATCAGCCTGATGGGTCCCACATTGACTCAAGGAACATCATTTCCTTCTGAGTGGGTGCCAGGCTCAGAGGCCATATGAAATAAAGAGGGCCCCTTCAGATCTCCCTGGGTGTGCTTGAGTCCTGCTTTCAGCCGACTGAAGAGAGGCGGCTTTTATGCACCAGAGCGGCGCTCACGCCAGCCAGTCGCTTTCATGCTGCTTTTCCACTCAGTGGTGCAGCCTGGGACATACAGATGTTCAACATCTTCATATATGGGGAAGAAGAGGACGCTCTCAGACACCATCTGAAACCTACCCCTGCTTTACACACAGTCACAAACCTGTACCAACCTCTACCCTTTATATAATACTGTGGTATTTCAGCGTTGTATACACAGCAAGGTATATTACTGTGGTAATTCAGTGTTGTATACACAGAATGGTGTAACAGTGTGGTATTTCAGTGCTGTATACACAACAAGGTATATTACTGTGGTACTTCAGTTTTGCACAAATAACAAGGCATACATGGTATTTCAGTTAGCGTAGACCATAACATATACCCGTCAGGGCTGAATTACAGTGAAACGTACACTGATCAGCTGTAACATTATGACCCCCGCCTAATATTAAGTAGGTCCCCCTTTTGTTGTCAAAACAGCCCTGACCCATTGAGGCGTGGACTCCATTAGACCTCCGAAGGTACACAAGGTCTGGCACCAAGGTGTCAGTAGCAGATCCTTTGCGAGTCCTGTAAGATGCAAGGTGGGTCCTTCATGGATCAGACTTGTTCTTCCAGCACATCCCACAGGTGCTTGATTGGATTGAGATCTGGAGGCCAAGTCAACACCTCAAACACCATTGTGTTCCTCAAACCATTCTTGAACCATTTCTGCCACTTCCATCAAAGAATACTGTTTCCATGAGGGGGTGTACTTGGTCAATAACAATGTTTGGATAGGAGTACATGTCAAAGTAATGTCCAGATGAATGGCAGGACCAAAGGTTTCCCACTAGAACATTGCTCAAAGTATCACACTGGCTCTGCAGGCTCGCCTGCTTCTCATGGTACCAGGATGCACCCTCTCTTCCCCAGGTAAGTGACGGACACACCCGGCCATCCACATGATATAAAGGAAAACGGGATTCATCGGACCAGGCCACTTTCTTCCATTGCTCCGTGGTCCAGTTCTGATGCTCATGTGTCCACTGTTGGATCTTAGACGGTGGTCATGGACCAACATGGGCACCCTGACTGGTCTGCAGGTACACAGCCCCATACACAACAAACTGTGATGCACTGTGTTCTCACACCTTTCTATCAGAACCAACATTAACTTTTATAGCAGTTTGAGCTATAGTAGCTCTGCTATTGGATGGAACTACATGGGCCAGCCTTCGCTCCCCACGTGCACCAATGAGCCTTAGCAGCCCATGACCCTGTCACTGGTTCACCAGTTTTCCTGCCTTAGACCACTTTTGGGAGGTTCTGACTATTGAAGACCAGGAACATCCCACAAAAGCTGCAGTTTTGGAGCTGCTCTGTCCCAGTCGTCTAGCCATCACAATTTGGCCATTGACAAAGTCACTCAAATCCTTATGCTAACCTATTTTTTTCTGCATACAACTTATCAACTTCAGGGACAATATGTTCACTTGCTGCCACTTCCAGGTGCCACTGCAACAAGATATCCAATGTTATTCAATGGTCATAATGTTATGGCTGATCGGTTTATACCCGTGTTGTACTTCAGGGATGTATATACAGTCAGGCATGTAACAGTGTTGTACATCAGGGATGTATATACAGTCAGGCATATAACAGTGTTGTACTTCAGGAATGTATATACAGTCAGGCATATACCCGTGTTGTACTTCAGGGATGTATATACAGTCAGGCATATACCCGTGTTGTACTTCAGGGATGTATATACAGTCAGGCATGTAACCATGGTGTATTTCACTGCCACATCAGCTGAACATTTGAGTAAAAACAAGGCCGGCACAGGTGACGTACCTGCTGAGTGCCAAGGTTCTGCGCTGGCAGAGACAGCGGGGACTGGGCGACGGGCAGCGCCGAGGCTTTGCTGTCCAGCTGCACCAGCTGCGCCGTGTGCTTGCTGCCCAGTGTGGGCTGCTCCTTCTTCAGCAGATCTTTCCTCAGCTGCTCCACCACTTTTTTCTGGAGATGGAGAGCAAAACGGCATCAGCGCAGACGTCACGTCTCCACTCGCGGCACCGCCATCTTTGCCAACGTATCCACATCGCAGCCATTCAACTTTAAGCGAACACCATGAGAATTCAGTAGTTTACGCACGTGGTCATTACACAGGAGACTCACACACCTGCCACTCCAAGCTCTGCACTCTGCATTATATCAGTTCTCAGTTGATATTACTACAGTCCATTGTCATCACCTCCAACTTTACTTTACAGCTGGCTTTAAAAGAGAACATATTACTATAATCCTGAGTTATGTGAGCTGCATTGTAGAGAAAGCACAGAACAGAACTGAGTACAATTTTCAGGCTATTGCTGCAGGCTCATGCTGAAGCAGAGGAGAGAACAGGGAAAAAAATTACATCTGCCTGGGTGTTACTCTGGGGGGAGGGGGGGCTGCACTGGAGGACATGTAACAGAGAAAGCAATTACTGAGCACTAAGTCTGCAACCGAGCGCTCTCCTCTTTTCCAGCTGAAATACAATCCTTTCAGTGAACGCCTGATTAAAATTACAAGTACGAGAGATGCTCGCGGTACAGAGAGCTCAGCGCCTCGCCGCCGAACGCACCCGGCGCGGCCTGCGAGAACACAACGCTGGCAGCCCGGTAATTACGCAAGCGAGTCAAATCGACTAATCATACGAGCGGGGTCACCAATTAAGCAAATGAGGTGCAGAGAACAGCGCGTATTTGCATAAGACGCAGATGCCAAAGCAAGGCTGAGGCAACGGAAGCAGGTTCAGAACAACATCCTGTCAGATGCAATCCAAATAACAGACTTCGGAGCAATAAAACCAAATGTAGATTAGTAGCAAAGCTGGTTTCATTTTTCATGTTGCTGCTGGTTTTTAAGAACGCGTACTCCAGTACACTGTATTTCACTTGCAGCTGAGTGCGGTCCTTTAGCACACGATCCCATGAAAGGTTTCTAACCCTTAGGTAGCCGGGGCACTGCCTGACTCCTCTATTCATCACCAGGAAAGAAAGATAACACAGCCCTTAACAGGAGGTCAACATGTAGGAGGGGTAGACAAAAAAAAAAAAAAAAAAAAAAGCCTGACAGCTGCACAGGCTTCAGGTTGTTCCAAATCCCATCAGCTGGTTGCTTTGAGGCTCAGCCAAACTGTGGGGACCATCAGGTGGCGCGTGATATCAAAGGAGGGTAGCAGCGCCAATCTGGCCTTTACTGACACTAGACACGCCTCCAAAGGGCAGCCTTCCATTTACGGTAAACGCTCTTCCTGCGTGCTACCAGCCAGCCCCGCTCGCCCACCGACGCCTCGAGGCACTCGCTTAAACACACGATAAACACAGCCTTTCAAGCGCTCAAATGCAGCGTGACCCACACAGGGAATAGTAACCAAAGGTTGCAGGTTCAAACGTGAGTGTGACATTGTGGCTGCTGCCTTCAGGGCAGTGCTTAACCTAAACAGCTTTAAAATGATATGTATCCAGCTAGGCAACTACAGAACAAGACTTTTAAAAGTAGTGAGAAAATAGGAGTACAAGCGAGGGAGATAATAGCTAGTAGAAGTCAGGTCATTAACAATCCTGGTGCTAATATACACACCCATTTTGTGTTCATACACCTTGTATAATATCAGGACGTACCACACATCTGAAAGGTTTACATTGGAAAGAAAATCTCATTACAAGAATGCTGGTCTGTTGGTCTGTGAACATGCTTAATGCACTGAAGCAGTACTGTAGCACAAACACACACTAAAAGCAAAGTATCTATATTCCATAAATGCATCAACTACTCTACATACTTACAAATCTACTCAAACACACACACATCTAGACCTTCCTATACATACTTGGTACGTCTGGCGCAGATTTAACGTTGTTCAGCAAAAACACAGGAGTAATCAGCACGCACGCTCTATGCAAATGAGAACTTGGGGATGGCACCAGACTGGCATGCACAGCTGTCACCCCCCCCCCCGTAGGAGAGGTAGTCTGCTACCTGCCTGTCACTCACCTGTGTTAAGAACTGTGTTGACTCTATACAGGAGCTCAACACACCTACACAGTCCTCCCCCAGTGTGCCTGACCACAAAATTTTGAAGTACTCAAGTGCACCAGTAAGGAAGTCAGTCTAACAAGCTCGAGTGCTGGGACTAGCCTATTCACCGTACAGTGGGCATAGTACTAAAGTTGGGCCCGAACAACAGAAAACCGTAAAAATGTTGCGTTTTACAAGTGTCATAAAAGTTACTCAAATGTCATAAAGTCGCCGCCGCATTATTGTTGTATTGTTACTCTGGTGTTTCCAGAGTTACCCATCACTCTTTTACATTTACTCGCCATCGGTCACAACACACTTGCTGGTAAATCCAATTAGAGATATGTCTTATAAACTGGTTTTCTGTAGTGTTAATTATTTTACAGCACATCTGTAACAATTTTTTTTAATTAAATTTGTGTTATAGTTAAAAGCGTTTCTTTAAACACTTACTACAATTTAAGTAGTTAAAAATATACAGTATACCTGTACTGTACAGCAGGACCCCTGTATCCATGGGTATTACATTTCAAGTTCTACTGCAGCTCTCTGAAACAGTGGATAGGAGCAGACACCTTATAATAACTCTTTTATGTCCCCGATTGCTTTATGTTTCTGTGTTTGTGGGCCTCTTTAATCATTCAAAGGACTGATGCTGAGTTGGAAAACAACAACTGGTCTTCAGTAATACTTTGGCCACCTAATGGAAAGACAGGACTCTGATGCTGGGAAACATTGGAGGCAAAAGGGGAAGGGGACAGCAGAGGATGAGATGGTTGGATAGCATCATTAACACAATGGACATGAGTTTGAGTAAACTCCGGCAGATAGTGGAGGACAGGAAGGCCTGGCGTGCTGTGGTCCATGGGGTCACGAAGAGTCAGACACGACTGAACAACAACGAATGCCAATCAACAGAGTGAAGAACCAATGAAGCGCTAAATCGTCGACAGGAAGTCTCCAGTTCGGGAATTTTAAAAAAGTATAAAAGCAACTTCTTGGCAGATCCCTGTTGTTGGGTTGTAACTTCTCGTAAATGTAACTTTTTTTTTCCCCCCACTACCAAAACAGTGCATATTTTCTTTGTTATTCACTGTATTGGATCATGTTGATTTCAGTTAAGTTACTTGTTTTATTATTTGTAATCTGCATAAACTGACTCTTATGCAGTTATGACTACAGGAAAGCACTTACTGTTAGCTGGATTCTCAGATACTGTCGACCCTGTTTTAAGGTGTACTATTACTCATTTGTAAGTTCCGTTGGACAAAAAGCATCTGCTAAATGAATAAATGTAAAATATAAATGCTAAATTAACCTTTGATTAGATTATGTAAAGTTTCCCCACACACACTTTGCGCAGCCCCCATTCGCTTCCACCGTTACCAAAACAAAGGAGATGTATCAGTACTGGCGTCACTCGGTGTGCCCTCTACATCATCTTTATGCTTGTGTGCACATGATTAGTGCATGGTTTAAAAGATGTGGACCACATATTTTTGTAATTTTTCTTTTTTTTTTTTTTTTTTTTGTCTTTCCCTGCTGTGAATCAGCAGATACTGGATCAGCAGATACAGGGGTCCTACTGTATATACTGTAAATTTATGACAAAATGACTTTATGATATCTGAAAAATTATGGAAAAAAACACTATTGAGTGAGTTTTACTGAGTATACCGAGTAACTCATCAAAAAGTGATTTTTTTTTTTCTTTCCATAAAGTTCCGTAAAGTCTGAACAAACTACTGACTTTATTGAGATCCCACTGTACTAACAATTTATCAAAGCTCTCTGCAACTAATTTTATGTTCCTAATTTACCATCACATTCGACACAAAAAAAAAAAAAAAAAATCATGGGCCACGTCAGAACACAAACTGATATTTACCCGACTTGATATTTTCAGCAAATGTGGAGATTCTTAAATCTTTGGTTAAGAGCTTTCCCATGCTTCTGGGAGGCGTCCTGCTGAAAAGTGTGAGAGAACTGACAGTCAATACTTCTGAATCTTACAACACATGAGGGTCTGACCACAACATTCTCCTCACAATTCCAAGTAATGCAGCGGGTTCAGTGAGACTCACAGTGCATTTAAGATGTCAAAATGCAAGACCTACTAAAAATAAGTAAATTTCACTATTATTTCAATTTTCCTTTCACTAAGTATAAGAATGTATGCAACAATTTATTCAATACAGACCTAGTAACCTAAACATAAAGGGGTGTGGCTTGTGTGGAACTTGAGTTTTGCCATTATGCCTTCTCCACAGCACAGCGCTGTATGTAATTCCAGCTCATAGACCCAGTGCCCTGCACCCCTCTGAACAAGCCTGTGTCAGTGCTGGTGAAACCTGATGTAATTTAGGCCGCAGCGCAGCCCGAGGGCCCACTACATACGACTCTGAGCAGCTGTGGCTCCGCCTAGCTCCCCACGGCTCAGGCCAGATAAACGAGTGCTAGCGGCCAGCGTGCAGATGGCGAGAGCGGCGCCTGGCTCGAGGCTGACAGAGACGTGCTGCTAGCTGGCTGCACGCTGCCTTGCCACGGCCTGTTGTGCCAGCCATGTTCAGTTGTGTTCAGTTCAGTTCCCTGGCAGTGGTTTTTTTTTTTTTTTTTTATGGGTGCCTGTAGCTCTGACAGCTGGCCCAGCACCCTGGCACCACAAGGTCAGGCCAGTGATGGAAAATGGTACTGAACATAAAATACATCTGTAATTTAACCACAAAACAGGAACTACAAAACAGGCTTGATTAAGGCCAATGCACACATTTCTTAAAGAATATAATGTTTATGAAAACCTGATACAATATATAATGCAGAAAGGAGCTTGACAAAGCAGAGTTAATATCATAGCTTTTCTGTGGATTTAATTAACGACTAGTCGTGGCTGATAATCAACACATGCAAAATAGAGCTACATCTATAAATTGCAAGTCCATTTACAAATATGCAAATTAACAGATGTTAATCGTTTGCTGCCTAGCAAGGTCTCTGAGCAAACAACATTAATCTATCTCTGTGCACCAGAGGAATGGAGATTGCTACATGCACACACAGCAGGTCTTTACGCTCTCATGCTATAAACAGGACAGATCAGACGACAATTCAGCAAGTACACCCTACCCTCAAAAATGTCTGTACATCCCCTGATTAAAAGTAAATATCTATTAGCTTTTTATTACATAAAGAGGACTGGATGCTCTGAAACTTCAAGCTTTGTTCAAAATGTGCACCTGCAATGTCAGACATGATGTGAGCTTGCTATGATCAAAAGGTAGGGGGGAAAAAAAAAATTATATATATTTGCAGAAATGATAAACCAAGCTGCTGTTTGTTGTCATTTCTGACAATGGCAATGATCTGATATCAGTTTTGCCCACTGGGAAAAAAAACAGCCTTGCACCTAATAACTATTCTCCCCTCATGTCCATGTCCTGTCCTTCAGATCTTCCATTATAATCACGTCTCCTTGCCCATCTATTCAGCATATTATAAAGCAAAGCACACGCAGACAAACGTTCCCTTGACCACAAATGCTGCAATTCTTTAGAACTGTATAAATTGTATAGAGCTGCACTGTGAGGTTTCATTATTCAAAGGTGCAGAGTTGAAATCTATCCACAAGTACCGAGAAAACAACAGCAACAGTCTAGATACACTGGTAACTGCAAAAAACGATACACTGGCTACTGCAAAATGATGTTCTGTGACCTACTCACAACTCTGTAAGGTGCTGATAAGAAAGTTAGCATGTCCCCTTAGATTTGTTGAACAAAAAAAGGAGAGAGGGAACTCAAACTGTTTTCAATGGTAACTTTCCTGAAGATATGCAGAAAGATTTTTTTATGTAAATATCCAACAACCTAGCAAAGGGATTAATAATCATTATTTAGCAAACACATAACTACTAAAAACCAACAAACCATTTCAAAAACATGTAAAAGCACAGGTCGGTAGTTAATAGCAGAGCCACAATCCATCATGTTTCACAGAGCTGAATGCAGACAGCACATTTCTGAACAAATAGCAAAGAGACACAGAGGGCGTGAGATCTAATTCGGGGGGTGGGGGGGTCAGGCAAGCAAAATCTAATTTTCTGTTACGATGGAGAGAGACTAGAAGACTAGTGCTCAGAGACAGAAGTAGCAGACTAAGACAGACAGCTCTGTTCAGAAGACACACACAACATTGGAAACGTGCAGAATCACTCAGTTTTTTAACTGTCATTTTTGAAAAGACGACAAAAACATCTTGACATCCAAGCTCTTGTTTAACTGTTGCTCTGCTACCATTTAAACAGCAGTGAATGTGCCACTGATCGAACCAGTGGCTGGGATAATTTCTTATGGTTGCAGCCCACTGTCTGCACCCACATCATGTAAAACACAGACAGCCGCCTGAGTGGAGCTGTAAGTGCAGGGCTGGCAACGTGTCTCCAGATGCTTATTCTTTTATACACAGCGCAGATACACCAATGCGGCATGTAACGCACAACACTGTCCACATCTGTACCTGCTTTGGGTTTGAAAAAACGATTTCTTCTCACGTTAACATCAAGACAGTATGTGGACTGCTGGACCTATTTAGAGCATTACCAATTCACAGATCTAGTGTTTCAGCTGGTTATAATCTCAATGCCATCTTCCAGTATAAACTGACAGTACTTGATTTAGACTAAAACAGCAGCACTCCCTCCCCCCTGCCTTCATCCCATTTTTTTAAATCTGAGTGTCTTCTACACCGGCCAAACTGGAGGCTACCAAACTAGGCTGAGGGCTTTTTCAGTCAACCACATCATGTACCAGTGACTCGTCAGGACACAGCAGAGCGTCACGTCTCTCACAGCTAGCAACCCGCGAGTGTGACCAGAGGTGTCGTATCTGTACCGAGTTTGACTTTCGCTCCAAGCAAACTGCATTAAAACCAAGCCTGAGAGACTGATGACAAAATGAAACAGAACAAAAGTTCACGCAAACAACAAAGCTCCGTGTTGTTTATATGGCATAATATGAGACTGCATATTGTTACATTTGATAATGTATTGAATCTTTAAAATAAAATGTATACAAATAAGGACCTTTATAGATTTGAAAAATAAAATGTGAATTCTTGTATTTAGCAGTAAAATGACTGTTTGTAAAAAAAAAAAAAAAAAAAAAAAAGGCTAATTTTGCTGATATAGCAGCTAAAGTAATTCTACTTGGTAAAGCAGTATCTGTGTTGCCACAGGCTTTTACTGGCAGTTATGAACAGCTAATCTTTTGGTGCAGTTCCACCACCAAACCCTAGATGGTGCACTTCCAGTGAAATAGTCAGAGTAATGTAGCATGAGCCACACATATACACATTCTTGCCATGCATATGCGAAATAAAAAAAAAATGACTGTCCAAAGCTCACTCATCAGCATGTCTACAAGCACACTTCCCAAAATAGCAAATGGCAAGATTACAGCACAGAGCACTATGTACCAGAGCTCAGAAACAAAAAGCGCTCGGACAAAAGGAAACGGAGCGAAGGAGGTAGTCAATTACCTGACCTTCGTGGATTCTGGCCTTCAGCAAGTCTGGTACTGCAGCATGAGTGGATAATTATCTACAGAAGGTAGGGATGGATGTAGTGTGCAAAGAGGCTAGCTCGTACTCCGGAGCAGAAAAGGCCATTTAAAGTACAGGGGAAAAGCTTGTTAAAGCTGTCCAGCATTCATTAGCAGTGGTACTTCTCGCTCAGTGTCACTGAAGTCCCAAACTACTCCCATGCCTACTCCAGCATCACTTCTACTCTGCCACTATTCCAGAGAGCCATGCACAGTCACATATAGCCCTGAGTGCGTGAGGATTACCACTGAGCAGATATGTATTCCAGGTAGCCTGCTGTGAGTGACTGACCATTACCTCCAGTCCCCATGTCTCAGAGTGTGGAACCATAACCTGAAACGCAATCCCAACACGACAGCAAGCGGCTGCCGTAATGACGTGCCTTCAGGGGGCACAGAGGTTGCGTGCCCAGGGAAAGGTGGGTCCTCACCCTGCCACGTGACTGAGCCATGCTTGCACCCATCAAATGGGCTACCCTCTGCCTGGTCTCAAGACATCCATAGCGATGAGCTTGGTGGCCTGCAGGGGGAACTTGCCTTATTCCGGCAAGCTCCCCCTGTGGCTTTCATTCAAATCTGACATCTGCCATTATCTAAGTAAAATAAGGTAAAATTTAACTAGGTAAGCACTCAGTCTTCTACGGCAGCATGGGGAAAGCAAAACTAAATTAAGACCCTTCTATTAAATCCCTAGACACCAAGCGCAATATAATATGTATTTATCACATCACACACCAAAATGTTTAATGAAAAAGCTAAACAATAAACCAGTATGTTAAATTCCATAGGTCAGACAACCCACCACATTAGAAGAACAGCTTAGTGAATGTATAACAGACTGACAAGAAGTTGCCCCAGGGAAAAGACTGAAAGAGATCTAATCCAACCTAAAGAACCCTAAAGATTTTTTGGTGCAGAGCAACTGTTTTACATGCTTAAATGAGCTTCAGCTCCACCAAGATGGGGAGCGGGTGCCTACAAAGGAGCCGTGTAGGGCTCTTGCATCGCTCGGGAAGGGGGGTGATAAGATTATTACATTACTTTGGATTTACAGTATAACATACGGAATGTCAGAACAGACACAAACAGCTGCCTAGACACCTCACACACACTTTGTTATCCACACATTCACCATTTAGTTGTTCCTTTATTCAGGCCATAAGAAATGACAATTTCTCTGCACGTACCTACGCTACCTCTTGGCTATACAAACCAAAAATTTGATCTGATTTGTGTGAAAAGTAGTTTTCTGTTTGTGCACACTGCCTTTGTGAGCAATTAAAAAGCCTTGTCACAAGTTGAAAAAGCAAATAACTTTTGACATTTTAAAGCATTTTAATATCATAAAGTGTATTGAAAAAAAAAAAAAGGTTAAAGCAAAAAGTACGTCTTGCTTTAGGTTTATTTAAATCTACAGCAAACCACATCCATCTGCTGTAAGAGAAAAGAAAACCAGTTTGTCTGGAGGTGATGGGGTTTTATGAGGAATACAGGCAGCACGCACTGGCCTGGCCTGCTGCCGATCAGGGTGTTCCTTTGCTTTTTATTCCTTACTCGTTATTATGCTGTAATGGTAATTACTCTATATTATCATGTCACAACTTTTCTTTATAATATTAGCTACTTGAGGTGAAATTCAAAATGGTTCTGAAACACATTAAAATTTTCTTTCCCATTATTGTAGTAATTGTGTTCTTTATCTTGGTTTTCAATGTGCACACCATTTCCTGGAATGAAATGGGCACAGATAATGATATATGGATGTGAATTAGAAAGCTAAGGCACACTCATGGGTTCTCTCATTCATCACTTGGTATCACGAGAGAGAAGTGGTCTCCGTAGCAATCCTCGCGAAACTCAATGCTGCAACGCTGTGTTCCAAACATACTGTTCCACTTGCCCGTCTCACCTACGCCCCACAGAAGGACGACTGGAACACGGCGACTGGGGAGAAATCCCTCAGACTTCTAGATCCCAGACAGCACCACAGTACAATAGAAAATCAGCCCATCAATTAATAATGAATCAGCGGTAAGCAACACGCAAGCAGTATGCTGCGGAACATCATCGCAGAGTAAGCTGGACCAAACAGCCAGCAAAATTATCTGCCAACCACATCAGCCCATTCCTGACTTTCAAACGTTCTGAAATTTCAGCAGATGCATGCAATTCTTTTTTTTTTTTTTTGCCCCCCCCCCCCGTTTCATTCTTTAAGCACCCACGAAGCTTGTCGGTGGAAAAGCTAAAGCATAGTGCCAGGAAGGGGGTTCAGTGTCCGAAAAACCTTGCAGATTTCTAGCAGGGTGGTTCGCGTCCAACAGCTCTCTGAACCCTCAGATGCCTGCTTCTGCATCGTTACAGATAGCAGACAGTAAGTGCTGTATTCCATTCCATCTGACGACTGGAGGTCACCAGGAGGACGTCGAATCCCTCTTCACAAACACTCGCCGATGTCTTTTACAATCTCACTCAGCAGCGTAGCGCAGGAACAATCGCCAGAGACAGAAGCACACACAGCCTCTAGCAATTACACAAAGTAATTCAGTTATCGGATTTTGAAAATTGGACTGTAAAGGTCCACGGCACCTACTTCTGCCCTCAAATATGAATCATTACAACGTGGTGCTAATATAATACGCTGCTGAACTGTGGGCTTAGATCACTTAGCTGCACCTCAGTAACGTTCAGTATGCACGCAGAAGAACTCAGCATTCATGGATGTTCGAGTACAATAAGGACAGTGTACTTTCCAGCTTTCACTAACTCCGGTTACGTGACAATTTCTACGTCAATCAGACTGAAATCATTCTGATTAACGATTCCAAGTTAACTGTTTACATAGAGCTATTCGGGTAACATTTGCCTTTACACGCTCAGAGCATTTAATCAGAATAACTTTTCTGACATGCACAAAGTGGCTCCGCCCACTCTAACATACATGCTGGAAATCCTCTGCTGAAAATAGAGTTCAATACATTTTTACTTCTTTTAGAGTTTCTAACAAATAAGTAGTATCCGCTGCAGTTTTGCTTTGTTGCCGCCATGTTTCTGTCCCTCCTGGAAACACGTTGCATCACCTAATGTTAACCACACACGGGACAAGAGGGAAACCATCGGATCAAGTGTTGTCGTGGTTATCATTTTCCAAATGATCAGATTACTAAAGGGTCACACCACCCCTCTTACTTGGACCAAAAATTCATTTGGATTGAACCAAATCGGACCGGTCTGTTCCAACTGAGGTGGTCACAAGATGCGTTTTTATTCTGAACAAGCCACTGCTCTGATTAAAAGTGGAATGTCGGGGTCCATGTAAACGCAGCTACTGTTTATAATATGCATTGAACACCAAATGAGTGTGACGTTTTTAGCAGGAGACACTGATGATTACCCAAATACAGCATATAAAACGTTTGTATAAAATAAATACTTCCGAAAAGACAGTTTAGTTCACATAACTTAGTAAATACATGCATTAATGTACAGCACTATGTTATATGCATATAATCACAGCAGCACTTGGTAGCTGAGCTCATCTATGTTCTTAGTGTGATATCTTGTGTCAACCTCCTCCTGTCCGCCTGTAGCAAGAGAACCCGTGTGCACGTAGCCTGCTCATGGCATGTGACATACTATTAGATCCACCTGTTTTTAAAAGAACTGAGCACAACTGCATTTCACATGTGACAAAATAAATGACAGAGAGTGTGGCAGCATGGTTATCTAGTCTGCTAGTGCCATCACAGGTTAAATTAAATTTTAGTAACACACATACAATAACAGCTGGTAGGGTGTTAGGCTGGCAGCTGAGACTAAACTGTTTAATCAATTTTTATGTGTAAGGACAAGGACAATGCATTTATGCAGTTAAAAACTAGGAGTTAAATAATAATTACATATATATTATCCCAAATGTGTGTGTGTGTGTGTTTGTGCATACACATGCACAAACACACGCATCCCTTGTGCGCATTCTTTTTCATTCATGATTAATTTTTGGAGTGGGGGGCGGCGTTTATTATTACCAAACATATTGTGTAAATATACACGACTGAGGCTTTTTAAAATTAGTTGTGTTAAAATGCAGTAACAAGATGAAAAGACGACACAGGGTTTGTAACCATGTATGCAAGAGGCTGTAAATATATTATACCCATATAATAGCCTCTACACACACACACACACACACACACACACACACACACACACACACACACACACACACACACAAAACCTTGCTTTCCTGCTGGCACGCACAATGCATCAGTCTGATCAAAAGAAAAGCACAGATTCCCTCTCTCCATTGAACAGCGCAGTGAAAGTGTCCCCAGTACGTTAAATCAATTGAAGGGGGGGGGGGTTCTGCAAGTTGGTAATGAAAAGCTCATGAGGGCTGGCAATAGGATGCGGTGAGTGTAGGCCCCTCCCCCCACAGACAGCCTTTAAGAATGTGGGCCCCCCCCCCCACACGAAGCCGCAAAATGCCCGGCGGCTCGACAGATGTCTGCCGTGATGTATGACGTGGGACTGGGCCGGGCCACGCGACGCCTGCCAGACAGTGGCTAAGTGATTAGGGAGCAAGCTGCAACCCCGCGCCATATTTAGCCGCAGCGGGGTGTGTGCGCGCGCGTGGGGCCGGTGGGGGGGGCACTCTCAATCTGCTGGAGGGGAGAGCCAGATGTTGGAAGTCTCCTCTCTGAGTGTGCTGGAGCAAAGATGCAGCAGGTAGCTCAGTGAGGGGGCTATGCCACCTCACCCCCCATCCTAGGCACGGCCACATCCGCTACCTGCCCATGTGGTGCTAACAAGCGTTCCCTATTATTCACTCCCATTTCTCCTGCTGCTGCTCCTCCTCCTCCTCTTCATCCATGAGACACTCCACTGGGGGGCACCAAGATAAAGTTTTGACTGGCAGGACCATTTGTTTTAATCAGGTGTTTGCAGACACTGTTCTGACCTCCATTAGTTGAAGTTTTAATTTAAATTAACCCACACTGCTACCCCAATTAACCCCACCCCCCCCGCTCGCAAAAACAGAGCTCGCAGCATCTGTTCTGGGGACAGGGGTGCAGAGGAAGGCACGGTCAGTGCACTATGGCCAACACACGCACACACACGCACACACACACACGCGCGCGCACACACACACACACACACGATGCTGAATGGGACACGGCTCCTTTATAGTGATAGTTGCACACCTTCAGCCTTCCTTGTTCAGACACACATTTAAAATCATTTTGCCTGACACGCCATGCAAGGACGAAGATGCCGACACGAACGATGATTAGTGAACGCTGTGCCTGTAAGAAGCAGGGCTTTTAATCACCAGGCTAACGGAGGCACGGCAGCGTCAGGGCTAAGCCTGGGATATAGCGCATCAGCACACGTGGCACACCTCGGAACAGAGCACACCTGGATTCACTTCAGAGCAGAACCACAGTGTGTCATCTGGCTCAAAGCGGTGGACACGTTCCTCATATACTAATGAGTCTCCTTGGCAAAATTAAACTGCCCCTTGGAAGACCTTCCAACATGTTAAGGCTGTACAAACTACAAGCAAATAATGACATGGCCTTCTTTCAAAGAGTGCCGAGAGATTACAGAGAGGTACACCCAGACCTGGCACATGCACACTTCATGTTGATGTTCAGCGCTAGACAATTTCTAGTTTAAATCCATACCGTACAATGTTAGCTTGCCCCGGAATGCTGGGAAGCCAGTCAACCGAGGGCCCACAGAGGTTTTTCCTCAGTGGAGGATTTTCACTCTTCTCTTTTGCTGTATTCCGTCTTTAACCTTAGTTGTGTTTCTTCTTGTGTACCTAAACTCTGTGGTGAAAGGCGCTATATAAAAATTTTTTAATTAAGCCCCTTCCTTCTTAACACTGATCATACACATCAACAGACAAGATGTACATCTGTTCACTTACAGTTAATAAATCTTACTTGTATTCCAATATATTTGTTATATTACTGTTACAGCCCCAGTAGTTACTATTGTTGCATCAGGAACGGGAGATGTAGCCAAACGTCCAGCACTGACCAGTAGGAGCCCCCCCTCCAAGCAGCAGCAGCTGAATCCCAGAGTGGAATGACACCCCCCAGGCCACATGAAGCACTCCCACGCGGCTCTGTCAACACTATCGGCAGGTACACGCCACCTGCACAACCCACCCACCTGAGCCACTTCCTGCTTGGACAGCATCCTCTTCCACAGCAGCCCCTCCCCAGGTGAGGGAGGGGCAAAATGTTTTACTGTAGTCAATTTGCCAAAGCTGCACTACGCAGGTGCAGCAGGCTAACAATGATGCTGATGAAGGCATGAGTGTCCGACAAACTTCAGGGCCAAAAGTGTACACACTGCCCAAACAGTGTGAGCTCTTATACAACGTCATATGGCAAACCACAGTCGCACGCCCTTACATTCCTATGTTGGGCATGGAAGGCGGGTGGGAGAGAGAGTTTACCTGGTGATAGAAATCGTCGTCATCAAAAATTTCCTCATCCAGATCCTTGAGGTGTGCGTTAGCCTTCAAGGCCAGGTCATCCTCCTACAGAGAGAGGGACAGAAAAAAAAAAACTGGCAAGAATGAACACGCCAAACAGCTAAAAGGCCTGCGTTTCACTCCTTACAGACACACTGTCCACTGCACGTGGATTATACAGCCTTAACACACACTACAAGGGACAAATGAACCATGCCACTCTCATCTGAGCCCTGGGGGGGACGGACGGACACCCTATTGGCTGCGTAATACATTAGCCTACCTGAAAACGTTCCTTTTTTAGATGCCCAGGCTGCAAACTTAATTGGTTACTGGCATCAGAAAGACACTTCCACCGGTAACAAATTACATTAAGAGAGTCAGGATTAGGATTGGGATGAATAACCCAGTGTTTTATCAGCGAGGCCGTGTTCCGCTGTTGCGCCGCTTATATTTCAGGTAAACATAATCCAGATGGTACACTCCGGGGGTAGATTCAATTAAGATACAGGACAACTCTGTTAATGCGGGCTGGATCTTAATACCCCAGCTCCACACGGTAATGAATGTAGCTTGGTAGGCAGGCAGGAGTGAGGGGGGGAAGCTTTATAGACATAGGGCCTGTCAGAGGAGTCCCTGGTCCAGATCCTGAGCCCCCGTGGGGGGCGGTGATGTGACATCACTCTTAATACAGCCGCCCGGTCCGGACAACAGCTGCTGCATATCACGTCTTGTAAGAACCTGCCCCCATATTCGTGGAACATCTCAGGAAACAGATTCCTGCTATACGCACGTTTCACAGGCAAGCGCAACAATCCCAAGAGCAAATAATCTGTCCATACGTCATCATGATCATCATCATCCCTGTAACAAATCACTGGTCATCGCCAGGCTGAGTTCTGTGCCCACACTGTGCAAAACAGGCATGCGCTGAGTTCCAGGCCTTACCTCGCCCTGCGTCGCGGCGGCTGCAGGCACGGGCTCCGGCCTCCCCAGAACCCGGTACTCAGAGCGTCTGGTTTGGGTCCGGCGGATCAGGCGTTCAGGATCAGCCAGGACATGCTCAACCTGCGTCAGGATGTTCCGATCGAAAGCCCCGAAGCCCTGAAGAAACAGAGACGTGGACGAGAGTGTCAGCAAACACACACGCACAAAAACAACAGCAGATGCACAGTTCAGCACGCAGCAAAAACCAGACGTCTCCCCATTAACATTCGCTCGTGTTCTCCCATCTGTACCCGGGTGTTAGAAACATTAAAACAGGATTGACATGCGGTTTTGTGGACTTAAGCCCTGGGTGTGCGCTGAGTCTCGCAGTCATATTCAGATGAGCTGAGCTCACGCGCACGCTTGTCCTTGAAGAAAAGGCATTAGAGGACGGCCCGAGAAGAAGAGACGAGAAAGGCAGTGCCAGAGATGTTCAGAGAAAAGCCGACGCGCGTAGCGCTGTACTTCCACAGGAAAGAGACCACAATCCCCTCTTCAGGAAATAAAGATCAAAGTCGAATTAGGCAGACAGACTTGCTCCATGCAAATCTGTGCCGGCCTCCGGCCGTATTTTTCCTATTGATTTCCGTGCCGAGCGTGGCTTTCCAGGGCCGGGCGGCGGCTTTTCAGGGAACCGGAACGCCGCGGTTGGAGAGAGACCCATTTTGTGGAGCAGTCGTGTCTGTGTACGTGTGATGGGGGGAGTTAATGTATTTAAATGTATTTGTGGCCTTCTGCTTTAGGGAGAAGTTGCTTGCTTGGCCTTACTGGTGTTGTGTTGGGTAAGGGGTTGTGGTGCATTATGGGACCACTACCTTCCCAGTCTTGCCCATGGTGAGGCGGGTCTTGTCGTGCCACTTCTGCAGCGTGGCATCGCGGAAAGGCTGGAAATCCGCAAATCGTTTGGCCATGAAATCGGGGTAGTCTGCCATCTCCAGCTTGCGTTTTGGGGGACCCCTCTGCTTTTCCTCCTCTTCTTCTGAACGCAGTTCCTCATCGCCACTGAAAATAGCACGCAGATACATGAAAAGGCGCTCCATACCAGAAACGCACATGCACACACTCACTCATATCGGTAATAAGTAATTAAGGACTGTTACTTTCAAATTTCATCATTCAAGAAATGTCTCACATTAAGTGAACACTCAGCTAGCTGGAGGTACGTTCTGCTCAGGAGAAGAAAAAAAAAATTAATCACAAAACCTCCAAAAGAGACAGGAGTTCAGCAAACCTGTTTGGGACAGGCCCATCCAGTGCAAGGGACCTGGTTTCTGGGGTCTGGAAGAGGAGATGGTCCTGGAGCTCCAACAGGCTCCTCTGGAGTGCCTTCAAGGCCTTGTGACCTGGGAACACGGGGAGATGGGAAGT
This sequence comes from Chitala chitala, assembly GCA_025773905.1. Lineage (NCBI taxonomy): Eukaryota > Metazoa > Chordata > Actinopteri > Osteoglossiformes > Notopteridae > Chitala > Chitala chitala. The sequence goes on from JABJVR010000058.1 coordinate 37,489, forward strand.
GGAACGCTCAAGGTGGGTCATGCTCAGAGTTTTGGCCCCCATGGGAGGCCCCAGCACAGAGGCTTACACCAGGGCAGGAGTGGAGCGGCACTGGAACACGGAGACGCAGGAAGCAGGGTAGGCTGGGGGCTGACAGACCAACAAATTGAAGCAGGGGAGAAAAAAAAAAAAAAAAAAAAAAAAAAAAAAACCTGGCCACACCCCGGACCCCCCAAAGGCGGCACAAACAAACAGGAAGGAATACACGCCCGGGGGAACACAACGGTTTGGGGGGGGGGGTTAAGAGTCAGGAGCAAACGGAGGGCTGGAGATGGCGTCGCATGAACGAAGCCAACCTGTGTCCAATATGGGGAAGGTTGATTCTCCCCTTTAAACCAGGAGAGGAATTCATTAAAATACAATTCCACCGAACTGCAAACATAATCTGACAGATTAATGGCAGGGCATGAAATCCACAGTCTACGTTGACAAAACTTACACGTTGGGGGAGGGGCGGCAGGGCCACAGTGGATTATATCCACGGCATTAATGCGGGCATAATTTGATGTAGCTGCCAATTTGCTGCACACGCACTCCCGAGCAAATCCGACTTTAGCTCTCACTTCTGAGGAAGTTTTATGACGGAGCTGCACGGTCTCACATTGCACAAAGCGGCGTCTCGCGGGGCAACGTCCCCGGCCGTCTGCAGCTGCTCCCTTCCCCGCATCGCGTTACTCATCCACCCTCCTGGCCGCGCGAACCCAGTGCCCGCCGCGCACCGAATAAATCACCCAGATGGGAGCCGCACACAGCACGCTGCAGAGGCGCAGGTTTATCGAGGCTCTCCAAAGGGCGAGTCGTAAAAAAAAAAAAAAGGCAGCACGGGATTCGTCCAGCCTGCAGCTCGGCGCAAGCTCCACGCACGGAAAATGCAATCTGCAAAACAAACCGTCGCAACACACTGCGGCACTCGCACGGCCGCTGCGACGGATTAATGCAACAAAAGTATATAACTGATAGGACAGTTACTGTGACATAAAATCATGGCAAACCTGTCAGGGTTAAATTTTTTTAAGAGATGAGATCTTTGTGTCACAAAGATCCTGGGTAGGCCACATCCAGGGCGAACCCAGGACCTCAAGAGACGCTGATGTGGGGGGGGGGGGTTTTACCTGGGCTCACTTAGCACTCTGGACTGTAGAGGGAAGCACAGCACTGAGTTTCTACTTCTACCTGGTTTCATGAGGCCCAAACTCCTCAGTGTGGAATGACAGAAGTGGGAGGTGGAGGTACAATCATGTATTCACCACCCCCCCCCCACTCAGCCACACCATCCTCACAAAAAAAATTACACTTATAATTTTGTATGAGAGAGCTAAAGAAAGCCTTCTTCGGCATCACTCAGAGGACATTTCCAAACTATCGCTCAAAATGACAGAGGGAGACACCGAGGGTGACCCCTGAAACAATCGCCCTCGTACCCGCCCTCCGCGGCGCCTTGCTCCCCCGCCTCCCTTCGCCAATTAATCCCACCAAACACGTCTGATTAAATCTTTTCAAGCAAATCCTTGGCTTTTTGCTTTTGTTAGCTCACTCCTTGTCAGCATCCATTAAAAACGGGACCTCGCGTTCCCTCGCCGCCAAAAGAAAAAAAAAAAAAAAAAAAAAAAAAAAAACAAAAAATCCCCCCCCCAAAAAAAAAAAAAAAAAAAAAAAAAAAAAAAAAAAAAAAAAAAAAACCCCAAATGCTTTCCGATCTCGCCGTCTTCAGCTTTAATCAACTGTATGCCGGTATCCTCCCCCATCCCGTGTCATAATAATGCGCTGTTTGGGATTCAGGAGGTAGGCTCCACATCAATCATTCGCACATTTTTTTTTTTCACTGCAATAAATATGCAAATGAAGGAAAACCAGTCACTGGTAATTTCAAGCTCAGCTCACCAATGTAAAAAAAAAAATAAATAATAATAATAATAAATATATAAAAAATAAATATATAAAATAGGGACACAAATTTATTAATTGCTGCTGCCTGGAGGAATCCTGTTTTTGTGGGCATTGATTACAAACTTGCGTGTGATTACTGGGACACGGGTGACCCGCCCAGGCGTGCCTGCATGTGTGCTGGGGGGGTATTACAAAGCAAGGACCAGATGATATGAACGGACCAAAACAACGAGACGGGTAGCAGCGGGTTCTCACGGGGGCACTCTGAAGGAGAAGCCTGCCAGTAGGTGCAGATCTTCAATCACAAACCACTCTGCTGGTAACGCAGCATGTTGTGACAGGAAGCAGGCATGTACGCGCATGCACGCACGCACACACACCGCTCCCAGACATGCGCGCGCGCGCATACACGTTTCAGTGTGCACGACCGCCGACATGTGTGGAGAGCCAATTATCTACCATTGATCCAAATCACTGTATGACTTGTTGGAAGCAAATATTTGTGTGTGTGTGCATGCACACATAAGCACACATTAATTTTACTCTAATACACTGGCTGTCTTGATGCAGGTCCCAGTTCAGGCAGATCACGAAAGCAAGATATCAAAAGCACGAATGCAAGACGTGAACATTTCCAATCCGATTGGACAGCACTTGGCCAGCCTGGATAAACTGACAATTCTGACTGGTCAAACACATCAGCGCAGAAAGGTCAAGCAGAAAGGGGGTACTGGGGGGAAGGCGAAAAGCAAAAGCCACGAAATAGATCTGTTGCATGTCTAAAGTTAAATACAAAAAAAATCACGACAAGTAGTTTAGGGAAATACGTTTCAAGCTAAATGGGGATGGAGGGGAGACGAAACAAACAGTTCAGCTATATTGACTTATCTTGAAGATGGACACCGGTACAAACCTAGCCTGACTAACCACTGCAAGTTAAACATACAAGACAAAAAAAAAAAAAAAAAAAAAAAAAAAAGACGGGGGGGAAAAACTACAATAAAAAATTCATAAAAAGGTACAAATGGCCTCTTTCCAAGAAATTTCATCTAACATAAATTATTGCTGTAAACTTCTCTGGCAGCAAAGGCTAATTAATTCCTGCAGCACACACAAAAGGAAATGCTGCCTGACAAATGGCAGAGCAGACTGGAAGCTGCCAGGTCTGCAAAACATTCCCCACTTCAATTTCTAAACAATTCTGCAGTAAATCATCAACCAGAACTGGCGACTTCAGGAGGAAGACATGCAGCGGCTGGAGCACACGGCTACGAAACGGGGGGGTGGGAGGGCGGCAGCGCGATTCTGCCACACGCATGCAATGGAGTAAACCCCACAGATAACAACATAATGCTAGTTCACAGTCTTCAAATGCCAGTGTTCCAGAACCGAGGTTCTCCGGCCAATCCTACCTCAGAAAAGAGAAAAAAACCACACATACAGTTGACACATGCTAACCCACCCCTCCATGCAGTCAAAATATAAATAAATAAAACCCACATATAACTTTTGACTCCCCAAAACTTAATTATGAATACCTTAGTGCTGACTGGAAGCCTGACAATATAGACTCGATTAACACGCATTTCATAAATGTATGACATGCTGCATTCTTACTATAAAGAAAGGTAGAAACTGAAAATCATTAAGGGAAACATATTTACAACACTGTATTATTACTGTATCATACCGCAAATTTATGTCGTCTATTTACAAGATAAATCGTATGTCAGTATCCACATCAATATCGTCTTATTTAATACATAACATCGACAGCGTTTTGTATTACTAACACTAGACATCGAAAATGGTGTGAAAAAAACCTGTCAGTAAATATGAATGTCTAACAACTGTGTAAACGTTATCGTACTAAACAATACAACAGACTAGTATTTACACGTTTTATGTATTCACGACACACCTAAATTAAAGTTTTTTTCCTCCAGAAAATTTTTCTATACGTTTATTTTAAAAAAAATCCATGTGTAAGTGGACCCACATGGGCCAAACCCATGTTGTTTGAGAGTAAACTGCACAGCTGTCTCAGAGTGCAGCTCCTAAGCAGCACTGATACCACAGGCTTTGGGTAAAACAATAAATTTATACCTTAAAACAATCTTGAGTGAGCAAACATGTCACGAGTCCAGCTTTCGCTGCCACAATAACATATAGCTTTCTGTTTGGGCCTCATTCTTAAAAATAAAGTCTATATACCCAAAAATAATCATATTTTCTTACTTTGTTTCTCTTTTTAATTATTGTTCAAAAATACCTGGTAAAATGCTTAAATATAATTTTGCAATACCTGCATCTCCAAATAAAAGGCATATAAACATATTCAGAGGTTACAAATTTAGTCAAGATGCACTAAATATTACTGTACAACAGTTAATGCTCTCACATTAAAAGGGTGTAATGGTCACCTTTTCCAAATTATGTTAAATTATCATTTCTTGATGTCCTTCCTAACGTACCTCTCAAAACCACAACATGGGCAACATAAAATGGCACACATTTATGCACAGAAATATGGTTAATGTACCAGGTAACATTGCTAGAAAATCATTTCAAACAGACAGGTATCTGGTAACGTTGTGCACAACTTTGATATGACTGGATAACTTCATACACTGTTACAACAATAGTAATATTGATGTGTTATTTTATTAATAATTCTCACTCAGCACTCTAAACACTCAAAGGCAGCAGGCTTTGAACAATGAAAATACAATTTATGATTGTATTCTGTTAAAATCATGCCGTCTTTTCTTCCAGCAGTAAAATTCCCAGGGCTGTTAAGTCTGCATCGACAGGACTTTTCTTAACGAGCGCATCTGCACAACATCCACAGAACACATCCCCATACAACAGCGGCAAAACTAAAATCACGCACGTTCTCAGGTACTTCACTGTGTTGCAGTCGTCAAGAACAACCCCATTTCCTGTTTGTTTTATCCGAGAATTACTAGGGAAATTATTCCGACCTCCCCCGATCTTGCATAATGATACCAGCCCCCTTTGCCAGTTCATCCTGTTTCACACCCCAATACCCTGCCCTTGATCGTTGACTCATCACCTCCTCGTACAGGCAGAGACCAACACTAATCAGGCAAACCTCTCGACGTCGTGCCTTTCCCTCCCTCCCAGAGAAAAACCACAGCCCTACGGCCCCTGCTCGGCGCTCTCACCCAACACTCCACACCTAATCAGTGCACAGAAATGCATCTGCATCCAGATGTGATCCACAGGTAAGTACCGTGTCCCCCTGTACGGGCGGTAATTGGGATAAACAAGCAGCAATACAGAAAAGACAAATCATGCAGATTTCTATTTGCGAGGGGGAGCAGGTCTCCTCGCTCACGTCCGCGGCGCGATTCCTGCCCTAACCGGAGGCGTGACGCGCCGCACTCCAGCGCTGCCCTGCCAACTGACAAACGCACGCCGCACATTATGCACCGTGTCAGGCAGCGCCTCGCAGCGGATGACCCGAACAAATTGCGTCATGAAAGCAAAACATGTCACCTTGACCTCCTTTGAGCCGTCGAAACTGAATTTTAACTAACGCAAAAAGGCCTTGTGTTATTAATTCCACCACCACTGGACAACAATGAATAAGCCATGCTTCTGTATTTTTAATTAAATTTATTACGTTTTGGATTACCAAATGACTAAATCCTGGTTGCAGTTATTCAAACATGTCAAGTCCTGATGAGCAGCCGCCACTCAACTCCTATCTGCACTGTACCTCCAACCCATGTTTGGGTGCAGGACTCCACCTACGTTTAAAAGGGTTTTGCCATTGCAGAGAGACACTGTGGTGGAACCAGCACCATTCATCCATCACTCGCCACCCCCCCCCTTAAACTTAAATGAATTATATCCCAAGTAATTCTCTTAACTAATGCATTCCATTAAAATATTTGGCAGAGGTAAAATAAAGGAAAATGAAAAGGAATTTCGGACCAATTAATTATTTCCGGCCTTTGTTTCTAATTAAATGCTTGGCTACCTACACGGGGAGGGGCCAAAAAACGACAGTGCACTGGTTAAGGAAGCTGACCCAAGACTAGACGTTTTTACAAGGCAGAGCATATTGTGCAGGTACCTGATGATGCAAGTGTGCTTGGGGCATGCAGTAGGAACTGTTAAAGATGCCGGTTATGTGAACGTTTCATATTTTGAGCAAAGTGGATTTCTGAGAAATTTTTGGTTAATTAAAGTCCTGAAAGAAAAGCAACCCCAACGTCAAGCGAGGTCATTTAAAAAGACACACACACACACACACGGCACGACTATCAAAAGCACCACTGTTATGATCTAATCTGTCAATCCCTTAGTGTGTGTTTCTGCAAAACACACTCACAAACCACTTAGATTCTTCTGTAATCCCCCCATCTTTCCTCACGTTTTAATTCCTGCTAATTGCTAACTCCTCTGCCTCCTGTCGCTGCTTCACTCACTTTCGGGGAGCTGAACAACGGCGCTGCTTGAATGACCACACACAAGCCTGCTTTAATTGGAAAGCAGGTTTAAAAGTAAGACGGCGAAGAAGTCCTTCCGTGGACACAGCGATGAGACGGCCGACAGCTCGCGGCTCTGGGGCCGGACTCCGGCCCAAAGAAACGACACCCAAGGCCTTTGTGAGCGACTTTGCTCACCTCACACTTCACTGGACAGCACGTTATTATTGGTTGATACGGGATGTTTACTCAAGTGCCGCTGGGTATTCCATTTGAAAGTGTGCGGTAACAGGGAGTGAATGCATGCGTTAAGGGCGTGAGAGTGTGGAGGATTGTGCTCAGCAGGTGAGCAACTTCCCAGCGTGCACTGCAATGCGCACGCACCTCCGGCCAAAACAACTTCTGCAAACTGCACCAACCCTCGGTTTACATAGCTGGGAGTAATTAAAGACCAAGTACGTAGGTAAACACTGTAAACGCTGGATCTTTTAAAAAACAGCAGCAATATGAACTCCAAAAAATCTGCTTTTTGAGTAGCACACAGCAGGGTTCCCACTCACAGCCACAAAGCACTGGTGACATTGCCTTGGAATCACGCTGACAAACTGTTAGGCATTGTGGCGCATGACAGTGAACAGTCAGAGCTAAAGCTGCCATTTTCTGAACAAGAACAACATGTATGCCAGTCTTTAAAATTACAGCATGGGGCTTATGGCCATCGAGGCAATTTTTACTTCATCAAATATTTCAAACTAAGAGAAGAAGAAAATGAGGAGTAACGGCCTACTGGAAGCGATACTCACTGTTCTTCAGGGCTGCTGCGAATTCTGCTCCACCTCTGGCCTTGAACTCCGGGAAAGTCTGCGGCTGTGGCAGCTGATTGGCCGTCAACAAAGCCTTCTGCAATTTGATTCGTCCCTCTAACAGTTGATCCCAGAGAGCTGAGGAGTCAAACCAATAAAAGGTCATTACAGATTAAATGAACAAGGAGAGAGAACAGCAGGTGACTGGACTTTCTTTTACAGCTATGGTAAAGTGGTATCAAAATGAAAAGAGATACCCACCAAGCTGATTTTTAACAGCCTTTCCTTTCTCAACCTCCACATTAACCTTCTCTTTGGAGAACGTCATCACAGTGTAGCCGTCTTCATCAGAACTGTCTTTCCCAAACTCTTTCTCATCTTCACTTTCAACATCTTCTTCTTCCGTCCCTTCATCCTGCTCACTTTCGTCCTCAGTGTCACTTTCTCCAATATCATCCATTCCCTCTGTCAGTTTGTGAAAGTCTGTCTCTGAGGGAAAGGTGAGGTCTGTCTGCTTCATCTTCTTCACCAGGGTCTTCATGACAGCAGTATCTTCATTGCTGCCTGCCGCGCTGTCATTGTCAAATTCCTCATCTTCAGAGCCTTCTTCATCCACATCCTCTACTTCTTCATCATCACCCTCCTCCTCCTCTACATCGTCGTCATCATCTTCATCCTCACTCTGATCTCCTATATAATACAAACATATGTCTATCACTCACACACACACACCACAGACTAACAGAGGTATAACAGCCACAATCCAAGATGAAGCAGAAACTTCAAGGTGAACACCAACATGATCGGTTTGTGTCTTCCGTTAGGTGACCAGGTGGCTGGCCTGCCAACCTCCACCACAAACTCAGGAGTCAAGAGATGTGTGACAGCGTGGGGGAGGGGGCTGAGGGCATGCTGCCACCAAGCTCACCCACCAAAGTAAATTAATTACCTAACAGGTTTAAAATTGATTCGTAACGTCTCTAGTCTGACTTGCAAATCTCTGCCTTAATCCAGGTATCTCCCTCTATGGATAAGACAGGATTTCTTTAATTAACAGCGATAGGAGAGTTTTTTTTAACAGTGACACAGAACAACACAGCTGTAACTGCAATTACAGCATGATGTGCAGTAAGGCTGACCCCTCCAGGCACAAACATCATAATCTACTACTATGCAAGCTGTATACTGACCACCATTTCATATATTCAATGAGCAATGCAGAGCTGCAAGCTTCCAGCTTGTCTAAACACTTCATATACCAATATCTACCAAAAAAAAAAAAATTAAATTAACTGACAGCTTTTTAGCACCCAAAACAACAATCAGTAAATTCATGAACTAACAGTGGACAATTCCATGAAGCAAAGACTGACCCAAGTAACAGATAAGTTAGCGGCTCTCCATCCATTCCAAATTCCAGTCTCGATGTGTGGACCAAGTGTGTGATGTGATCAGATCAGTTAGGATCATTAGGTCCTTTGCCGTTCTAAGACGACTTCCTTAGCCAATCCAATTCCTTACAATTCCTTCATCCGTCTCCGTAACGAGGTACTGCCCCTCTGGCACCCCCCCCCCCACGTAAAGGCCGAAGTGTCTGACTTCACCTACTACAGCAGTAATGCAACATGCACTCCTTACAGACATGTTAGAGATAACCCTTCTCACACCACCCCCCACGACGACAAAAAAAAAAAAAAAAAAAATTTTATCACGTACCAAAGGCTTCAGTCTCCTTGCGCAGCTGTTCACGTGATGTCGCTTTCCCCTGGTACCGCCGGTCCATTTCGGACAACGGCACAGAGGCGCGCTTTCGCAGCCCGCTGATGGCAACACCTTCGTCTTCATTTTCCCCCTCATCGAACTTCTCTATTACCTTGGCTTTCGTCTCTGCGAAGCGGGGAGGAGGGGGGCAGGAGAGAGAGAGCAGGAGCAAGGGGTGACTTTTTGAAACATGGCGATCGAGTTGCGGGGGCTCAACTGAAAATGCCTTGCGGTGATTTGTTACTTAATGGATCCTATTGAGACAAATGTATTAACTTAGCACACAGACTGAGGCAAGGGCCAGTAAACAATGGATGGATGGATTCTCAAATTGAATCTTAGGTTTTCCTGTATAAGATGCTCACAAATGGAGCCTCTGATGTGAAATATTTTATATTCTTTCATAATGTAAATTATTTAAGGCCTTCGGCAGCATTTGTGTGTCCATTTTTATCGTTGAATCAAAACGTGCACTCGGCAGTGGATCAAAAAACCAACTTGTTATGGAGAACCCAACACAATTCAACCACTACAAGTTAAGAGGTTGTCAAGTAATGTGTAAACAGAATCACCTACAGTGAAGATTAGGAATGCTATTTCATATCTTTGTGTTCACTACCTCCAGCTGAATATTGTAGACAAAAGCTTGATGTTAAATATATCAGGACGTGTAACATTGTTACTAAACAAGATAATGTCGATACACAACAAATATTTAAAGACACAAATGTCAATAACTAAGCAAACACACAATACCTTTGCCCTTATCAGACCCCTGCATGTCCTAAAATGTGGTTGGTCTGGAAGGTATAACCAACAAGGCACCAACTGTGAAAAATACTCTAACCTGGTGGCTCAAGGGGTATAACATCAGGGTGGGGTGGGGAAATCTCCCGGTTAAAATCCCAGCCCAGACACCAGGTGTGTCCTTGAGCAGGATATTCAGCTCTAACTCACCGGGTGCCACGTGTGGCTGCCCACTGCTCCCCCTGGGGGACGGGTTAAATGCTGAGAATAAACTCCTTGTATGTGACAAACATACTTGGCCATAAACCTGATTCCCATTCCCGTTTTCCCCTAAAAGTGAGGTGCGAGGAGGGCATTATAACGTTATGTCAGTCTGTAACCCTGGTGTCTGAACACTATCAACTTCAAAGACGCAAAAAAAAAAAAAAAAAAAAAAAAAGGCTAGTATTGACTGAGTTTTCCCCGGAGCGGCATTACACAAACTTGAGCAATCTTCAGTTGTTGTCGTCAGCGACACTCAGCTTACCTTAACTTCCACACCACCACTCATCAGGCGCGTGACGTTCCTAATTAACGTGAATTGCAGCACTGGTCGACGTGTGAACGAGGTTATGCGAATAACGTAACGGTGAATGGATTAGCACCAACACATTTTAGTGTTGTATTTTCAGTGCATATGAGTTCAGTGGAATCCTGGCATGCAGGTGTAGTCAGACTATGGAAGGTTACAGCAGTACGTAAACTGGAAGAATTGATTTCTTTATGTAGATGTTTAACAATAACAATTCCTAACTATGTCAGGTGCTTTGTAAAGCAGTTAACTCATGTACATTTTAGTTACTACCGATTTTTCTTAACCATGTTCAGTCTATTTCAGACATATATGACCTTAAATAACACCGGACAAACGGATAAAAGTCAACGCAATTCATTTTATGACAGTAACGACGAGCATGTCTTTCTTTTGTATAATACGAATGTCCTGAAATACAATATTCTGCTCTGTATACTTCGATCTGCAGTCCAAACTGCGACGTATTAATTTAAACTCTTCTGTTTCGACGAAAGAACGTGCAGACTTTTCTTAGAAGCAAGGTAAATAAAAAGGGACCGTGTTATTTGCGAACAATACTGTCAAATCTTCACTGGTATCACACGTGGTGCTATACTCCTGGAAACCACATCAGATTCATCAAGTAAGAAAAATCTAAAAAATAAACCGTACAATCACGATAAAGGCAGTAACACAAATTGTTGTTTACCTTCATCCTGGTCATCCTCAGGGTCTGCAAACTTTGGTAAAGGGTTTAATAATTCCTCGAGCTGCTTAGCTATGGAGGCAGCCATTTCCTCTCTACACACTCTAAGCAAACAATCGCAAGGTCCATTATCGGTGACGTCATTAAAAAGCGCCCGATCGTTCAGCTACTGGACACTGCAACCAGTGGTTGCTGAATTTTAAAAAAAAAGCATGTTCAGCGCTTTAAAACATTTAATTACGTCTTTGTTTAGGCTATTTTAAATATCATAAACTTGAGTAACGTAGCTTACATTTATATGTTTGTGTACGTTTTGATAATTTATTTAAATTCAATTCATAATATATTCATTTATTCAAATACTATTTAAAATAATTCAATCCTGTTAAAGAGCATTTATAGTTAACATCTCCACAAGGTCAGCTCAATCCAGTCCCCAATATGCAATCAATATGAATTTGAATTTAAAGAGCTCTGCCCTCCTGGGTCGAAGTGCATGGATTCAGCTGTGCAACTAAGCCCCACGGCTCACGAGAGTCAGCCCCCCACCCCTAGCAACACCGGGCCTGTTTAACTCACAGGACCATGATTAATTCATAGGGGATTATGTGCTGGGCTCCGTGCAGGGACCAGTGGGCTTGTTCAAACTAAACCGCACAGCGAAATGAGATAAAGGCTTTTCCCCTGGAAACACATCGCACCCGGATGCCCGCTTTGCTCTGCCCTTTTGCACCTTTGAATAATTTTACACTTCTCTGGAAAAACAAATCAATATTACTTATGCACTTTTAATTTTGTTATTTAAATTAGCAAATAACTAAAACCCATAAAAATGTGAGTTGTGATTCCCACTCTTTTATTATTTTTATTTTAGCACTTTATGTATCGTACTTGGCGTTTAACTTGCAGGGAACACAAAGTAGGCTCGGAGTGTGAGAGAGCTTTCGCGGAGTTGTGCGTGAGAATTTCTGTCGTGCTGCAAGACACATAACGAGGAAGCCTCCATGCTCGTTTGTCTTCCCGGCTGCTGTAAACAAAAGCTGGTGAGAGCTGCGCGCCACGTCCACCGGCGGCAGTCGACATGGCTGAGAGGCGTGCGTCACGTAAGGTGCTATTCTCACACTCTTTTACCTCACTTCTCGGGCCCCTGGAGAAATATGGTTTGGGGCAGCTGCACCATCGTATTTAGAGTGGCAGCTATATGCCCTTTCTGTGCCATTAACTCTAATATAAAAAAATCACCAATTAAGTAAAAGAAGACAAAATTTTTTTTACTAAAATAATTTGGAAAACATTTGGCTGAGCTGTCTAGTGTATTTTATTATTGCTGCCGTTTCTTATGTAGTGTGTTGTAACTATTTGCCCAGCATATATAACACTACCCGGTGTCTTATCAGTACAACCTCGACACAGCGAGATTGACAGCTGCCTCTATAATGCATATGATGTACTTAGAATGCAAATCCCCCGCATCAAATTCTGAGACAGGTGCTGCACATCAGCACAAGACCATGCACACATATAGCTGTCTGAGTTAAACTTTCCTTTGTTACTAATTTTGTGTGCATTTTGAAGATTGCTAGCTTATATAAGGGTAAAAACGATGAAGATGCACAGGAAACCCATTCACAGTTATAGCGGGTATAATCTCACGACGTCCTGTATATGGGGCTGTTGCTCCACTTTGTTGAGAACAGATTCAGCAGCCGCAACGTCGATATGCTAAATAGACAAAAGGTTAATGCAGTGTTAAACACCATCATTTATTCATCTGTAACTTTGTAATATTTTAATTATTTATAGTACAGGCCCTCACACATTTAAAACAATGACATAAAGGACTAATGTTACCAAAGAAAATCTTTCACCATTCAAAGTTTATATTTTCTATTTTTATTAAAAACTCACAAATCTTTCAACATGTTGTATTTATACAGTGAATGGTCTAATATGCACTGGATGGTACATAAGCTTAGGTTTATTATAACAATTAAAGACATACCATGAGGGGTTTGATATTTAAAGAAAGTAGCAGCGTTCGGCTGCATATTTGACCATCAATTTTAATATTTTGGATTTTCCTTTAAAGACACAAAAATAAAACTTGTCAGTCTAAGTATGTTATTATATTAACAATTTTATGAATGTTTCAGCAGACTAAAAAAATTTAAGAAGTAAATACTTCTTTCTTTTTTAAACACTTACACTTGTTTCAACACGGTCTGCAGTTGATGGTGCAAAGCACTTTTACAGTATTTGTGCTATATTTTTATTTGGCAACTGTCTACTTACTTGTTTTTTTTTTTTTCTTTAACTTTTTTTGTAAACAACATCTTGTACAAACTAGCACAGTGAACCACAACCCCAGCAAACTTGTTTTTTTGTCATACAATATAAATAAAATCAATACAAAAGTTTGGTTGGTTGCTTAGAACGTTTTTTTTCCATCTGGATCAAGAGGTTCTAAAACACGGTTAATACTTTAACTCCTGAATTAAATATATTACGTAAACAGTTGACTGTTCTAAGTCCCTTTCAGACCCTTGCTAAACGATTTTTAGAAGGTAGACTTCATTTGACAACATTTCAAGTTCTCTTCCATTAAATAAAGGGTTTACAATCCGCATAACTTTTAACGTTTGCCTTTTGAAGGCAAACTTCTTGGGATTTGGTGGAATTCGTGAAACAACAAAACAAAAAGTCCAAGATAGAAAAAAAATCCCCTGCCCTTCTGGAACATGTTTACCATTAAAAAGGTGTTTAAGCATCAATATGGCAAAGCCTTGAAAGGCAAAGAGGTCTGAGGAGCTTTGAGATAAACACCAAGGACACAACTAGTGTCACAAACAGAGCCGACACCTTCCGCCTTTTCTGAAGTGATCATCACTGGCCAAAAAACCTACTGTCCTGGGTGTTTCATAATAAAGCCATTTTGTCTTTGAAAGTAGCTAGCAATATTTTTGTGTCAGAAAAAAAAACAACAAAACGTTAAATTTACGATGGTTTTCTTTTTCACCAAACAGTGCAGTGGATGTTTCTGGTGGGGCATTGCTGCATTGTACCTCAAAACAGTTGTTATGCTCATTGTTCATGACAGCATAAATACAGGTAAACAGTCATACCCAGTCTTTCGCCTGGTTTTGCTCTTATATTGATACGGAAGGAAAGTAACCAAACATCAACGAAACGTCAAGGTAAATGTTTACAACCTCATAGTCCAGTGGTGGCGCTGTTTTCTAGTTAGTCTTTTCCTTATAAAATCATATGGACAAAAAAATAGAGAAAAATAAATAATGACACATACTGATCAACGTCCAAGCCCCTAAAATCTTCCCCTCTGTGTACGCCACAAGACTCCCTCCCTCACACTCTTCTTTTTTCTCTCTCGCTCTTCCCATTTGTCCTTTCTTTCTTGCTACCAGACTGTAGCTTCGTTCATTTCTGAGGGCGGGTGGGACAAGTGGTTGTTGTATCCGCTGCCATTGAGGGAGAGTGAGGTAAAAGGGGGGCTTGGCCCAAACACCTCAGAGGAGATGCTGTGCAGGGGCCCTGGGATACCGGGCTCCGGACTGGGCGAGTCACCGGGATGGTGGGACATGATGTCAGAAAAGCGCTGGACCTCACTGGAAGGGTGGTGTCCTGGGAGGGGATGGTCCATGCCCCCGAGGGGGGTGCCAGTGGGGCCAGAGGATGGGACAAAGGGCAGGTCCACAGGGGTCTGAGCCTGTGACGATGGTGGGCCCTGGGGGAAGAAGTCGTAGTTGCCACCAGGGCCGTAGTATTCACTTTGATAATCTGCCGGTAAGAACAAACAAATCTGGGTAAGAATCTATAACAAAACACCACTTTTACCATTAACTGAATTTATTTATTTTTTTATCCTGTAGTTGGGGGATGGAAAAAAAGGCTTTTGGATTACATTAGTCACAGAGCATGTTACACTTAAATCAAAATTAAAACTGGGTGGGGAGAACAATTTCTCTCAAGAAATAATTAGCAACAGCATTTTGGTACTGATGTTACCTTCAGATAAGCACTTGTGAAATGACATCAAAAAGCTGGATAATAAAGTTGAATTGAATAGCATGCATAAAAGCAGCCCCCAAATTTATGGCTCACATTTTCAAATACACATTTACCAGTTTCAAGTTAATAAAATATATACATCATTTAGATAAGTTTTTGTGTCTACCATTAATAATATATGAAGTCAGACGTTGAATTTAACATAAGTTACACAACAAACATTAAAAGCCCTAAAACAAAACAACTTATAGTTCATGTAAAACCCTTTGTCATAATCAGCAAAACATGCATTTTCTGGTGAGGTCAGTAACTCTTAATTAATACACTGCACTGCACTTCAAATGGTTAAAAACTGATTTTAAAAGTGACTTAAGCGAATTCTTCTTTATACACGAGCTGAGCTTGTCTGCACTTTTAGACGTGCTCATATCTCAGAATGAGCTCTACAACCAGCCAACACACTGGCGTACATCAGTGGTGACAATATGTATTTTGTTTCCTTCGATACTTCCGTCCTACCTGCTTATGTAGTAAGGAAACAAAAGGTACCCTGCCACAGGCTCTGGGAACCCCGTCTCACCAATCAATCCCAATGAAATCGTCCGGTTACATATTAACAGAATCACTCTGGGTACGGCTTGCGGGCTTTTCCCAACACTCAAGAATTTGTTATGAAGGTATTTCCTACTCCTGAAACATATTGTAGGCATCTAGCCAGAACAGTTACTGAAGTCAGGCAGCTAACGCTAATTATTGCAACGAAAGCAATGCTTATGTACAAACTTAAAATCGCCAAGAAAAGACTGGCAGCATTAAAAATTAATTTGGATTTTTACAGTATTATGCATATTGCTTAACTTACTGTTAATAGTATTTCTCATGTTTTACATCCATTGTAATATAGTGTGACATCAGTTCTACCGTCTGTTCACATATACATTTTTAAATACTTTGATTCTGTAAAACCATTCCCAAATTCTAAAGGAGAGCGCTATATTTTTTTAACAACCTGACAGTTAATTTTTAAATTTCCATGCACAAGAACACAAACATGTTAGAGCCAACTGGCAAACTAACAGTGAACTAAGTGTTCTTTTTTCAAGATATTGTATTTGTTTTCATGACAGTCTTGTATTAAAATGCTGAATGCAGGAATCCTTTGCATTTAGAAAAGGCAGCCATATTGACATACATTTCACATTTAAAACACATTTGCTCACTGCGAGAGACTGGACACAACTGACAGAATTTTGCACTGCAGAAAGAAAGAAAGGCCAGACAAATTTAAATAAATCAGACTGCCAGTGCTTTTAAACATGTCGGTTCATCAGATAAAAATCTGCTAATTCCTAAGGGGCGGCGAGACAAACATAAACGGGCCTTGACAAATACACCAGAGTTTTCATTAACTTTTTATACAAACACTGAGTCACTGAATCAGGCAGAGGCGCTGACTGACCTCCGTAGTAAGAAAAGGGTCCGTTGGGAATGAGCTCTCCGGGTTCGAGCCTGTCGACCAGCGTTCTCATTCTCCTCGGGCTACGGAAGAACGCGTGTCTCCTGGCACCCAGGGCGCTCAGCTGTTTCATGCGCCGCTCTTTTGACCGACGGTTCTGGAACCATACCTGTGGAGCACGCATGAACACACCGATGATGTGAAGATATACCATCGGCACAAGCACTGTTAATGGGTTTATTATTATTATAATTATTAATATTACTACTAATAATAATTTCTTTTTTTTTAGATCTGACATATTGCATGTGTCTTGTGTAAAACTTTTCAAAATGTGATTTCTGAACTTAGGTTTGATTCGTATATGCATTTAAACATGGCAGCCAAGTAAATGAAAAACTATATATTTTAATGAATATATATATATATATGTAACAAATATATAACAAAAAGTATAACTACAATAATATTTACAAGGGAAATAGATAAATTTTATTATACTTCTTAGCAATATATTTCTCAACACTTAAATGTGTTTGTTAATTCTTTAAAAAATCTGTTTTCTTACATAAATGTACAAATAACGATTTATCGCCCTGCATTCTGTAAAAAAATATATATTATTATTATTATTATTATTATTATAAAGTTATTGTTAGTTGTAACTTTTGAGATGTACATTAATAATTTCATAACAGTTTTGCATTTCAAAATACTGAAAGAATAAAATAAGAACGAGTTACGGATGAAATTTATATATTGCGAAAATAAGTAAACGCGTATCGTAAAGGTTAGAAGCCGATTTTGTTTTCGAGCGCAATAAATTGTATTGAATTTACTAAAATTGCTAGTATTATTTATTTATTTGTTTTATGGCTGTTGTTGCTGCCGCTGCTACAGTATCATTAGCGAAATAAGTACTTAGCCATTACTATTAAGGTGCGTTACTCGCAACCCCCGATGCTGCATGATGCACGAGACGCTTTCATGTCTCGACTGGGATGAGTTGATGTGATTGAGTGAATTCGTATTGCCGTGACAAGATTACTCCTAATTATCGTCACTCCGAGACTCTCAGATCTAACCTCACTTTAATGATCTTTTAACCCTCCATTTACCCCCGACAGTGGGGGCTACACCGAGGACTTAAAATCTCCAATTAATACTTAATAGGAGGGTTGTTACCGATATATTAACCAGCTCCGCGAGGTTATTATTTCGTAATCTATATATCCACCCCTGAATTCCGACTGCTAATTATACTTTACCCTGACACTCTTGAATATCTAACCTTTCTACTCATTTAATCACATAACCCGTTTTTCAAATGAGCTTTCGTTTTATTTTATATTAATAAAATATCAAGTCTCAGTAATACGTATGTTTCACTGCAGATGAACACCTGTATTACTGTAGAGGAACTATAGGCACAGGAATTCTTATATACATATTGCCAGCAATGAAATGTGCTTGTATAATACCGCTGTAGAAACAATGTTATTCTTATCATATAATTATTAGCAATTTAATAATTCTCATATAATTTTAGTTATTTCAGATACCCTTCAAGTAAATATCCAAATATGGTTTACAAGTGAAATATTTACCGCTAGCATTTGCAAAACGACGTTTTCGGGTGAACAACCATCCTACAAATATTTTAAATGAAAACCTAAAAATGCATATAGCACTGTTGTTATTTTAAAAATAATTTTTAAATTATTATTTAAATAATAATAATAATAATAAACATCATTATCGTCTTCTTCATCAGATTCCTTTTTTAAAGCACATTACAGGCTGAAACAGCACCCAGAAATCTGAAACAGATTTGAGCGTTTCCGCTTGACTAAGTACGGGCCCAGCAGGCCTAAATGTGGTCGCAAAACGTGATGCCTCAGTACTGCCAAGAGTCCCAGCGTCCACAGGAGTGTCGCGCCAGTTGGCCTATCTAACCGTCACTGTAGCCAGTTATCTAAAATAGCCACATGAATACTCTTTGAAAATATAAAGCCAAATGCCAAATATACCGCTTTTGAATTCAGTGTGACATCTTTCGAAGAAAACATGGCCTCGGTTTCCAAAATTATCATACAGGCGCAAATGGCCCCGTGTTCCGCACAGATCAGCACGCAAAATGCTCGAAACACGGAGACGCCATAGAAAAGTAACACTCGCCTGATGTCCCCCATGGAAAGCTCAGGCGTGCACACTTACACTACAGCGTTGTATTGCCAGACAGTGGCTCGAGTTTTAATTAATCGACACACATTAACAAAGTCTACTAAAATATATCATTAAAATAGCGACATAAGTTTGTCAGCAAGAATAAAATAAAAATAATTTCATTTATCCGTGTTTGGTGTAATTGCGTTCACAGGTTAAATCGAGAAGAATTTGTAAAAGGCGTAATCTACAGTTGGGCGGTTGGGCGATGAAACGCGTAAAGCATTTTTATTTAAGATTGCATGGGAAAAATATATTGCATTGTACTTTTTGTGTTTTCTGATTTTGGCATCATATAAATTATTTTCGTGTATAAAATGTATTATGTGTAAATTTGTAAATGATGTGGTATTTGCTTCGTTTCGTCAGTGATGTACTTAAATAGAAAACGTTACCTGGATTACTCGCATGTTCAGCCCCGTCTCCTGCGCTAGTTGCTCTCTGATGTGCCGCGTGGGTTTGGGGGTCGCCGCGAACGCAGCTTTAAGAGTTTCCAGTTGTTTCGCTTTGATAGTGGTTCGCGGCCCGCGTCGTTTTCCGCCAAGATTTTGGTCATCGTTTTCATTGTTTACCGTTTCTTTGTCCGACAAAGCCGCAATTTCTGAATCTTTAACATCGTCTTGCAACGGGTCTTGGGAATCGGGAGATAAACTGGGGTCACTGCATGCTGTAACTGTTGGGGAAAATAAAACACCATTAAAACTGAACCACTATCAACAACTACTGTTTCTGTTTGTTTCCTTATCTATCGAATGTATTTCATTGTAGTAATTATAAATAATGATTGATCGAATACAAAAGTAATGATTTCACAATAAAAAAGAAACAAAATGCTGAATATTTTTTGCAAAAAAAAAAAAAAATGTATTGAAAGACGTTACTAGAGCACTAATGAAAGGTAAAAAAAAACTCAAACGACATCAAATAAAAAATAAACTTAATTTTTAAATCGTGATATTGAGGAACTCTTACAGATTTCGGCAAATAAATAATAATGTATTGTTCTGAATAACGTATATTTTTAAATGTACAGAAAGGCTGGTCTGAATTAACTGATGGGCTGAGTTACCATCAAGTCGTCCCCTAATAAGTAACAAACGTATACAATATTTTCACTGAACAAAATGATTACTATTCAAAATCACACTGTAAACGTTATTTTTTAAATAGTATAATCAAAACACGGGAAATGTAAGAACATAAAATAGTACATAAGTCTAACATGTTCCTAAATTATTCTTAACGATCTAAAGACACCTGTTCACCCAAAAAAAAATAATAATAATAATAAAAATAAATAAACGGGCAAAGTAAACGCCAAATGAGTCAACGCATAATGAACCAGTAGGCTCTTTCCCCCTTCGACTTACCTGAGAGCAGGTTTGTGTCTTTCACGTTAGTGTTACTTAGGTAATCCTCCTTACAAACGAATTTGTTTTCGTCTATGATGTAGAGTTCCTCCCCGGTGGAGAGCTGTTTGTTGCACATCATACACGTGAAGCAGTTCAAATGAAACACTTTGCTCCTGGCTCTCCGCACCAGGTCGTTCGGCGAGATCCCCTGAGCACATCCCGCGCATTTTGTGCCGAACCGCCTGAGAAATAAAAAGAAAAAAAGGCAAACAACATTACTAAGATGGCTGTGTATTGTTCATTGTGAGCAGGCAGAAACCGACAAGAATTCACACTCACAACTCGAATTTTGACGGAATCGTTTTTTTTTTTTTTTTTCATTGTGACAGGAGATTTCAATGATATATATTGTAACGCAGGTTTAAAGTCTACAAAATTATTTTACATCCATTAAAATCGAGACTGGGTTTACGTAAATTACTCGTGTTACTTGTACGGCAAATTAGTTTGTTAATTTAAACAACTACTTAATTCACTATTTTGTTTGTAACACACAGATTCGTCACCGTAGTTATTAGTTTCCTGGGGCGTAACAGGCCCCGCTGTTTGTTGGTTTATGCCGAGGAAAATATTTATCTGCATGAACAACAACAACAACAACCAAATAACAATATACGTCAAAAACATCTGAGGCTTTTTTACTGTCTCCTAGATATTAATTCATAATAAATTCCAGTACAATATCTGAACGTTTTTGTTTAACATATTCTGTCCGTACTAAATAATCACCGAATATTTCCCTTTTAATACCAGACATTGTATTTATATGCGTGTTAAAATGGTAAGAAAACGCATTATTGTTTAGAAAAATAGCGACATTAAAAACACAAATCCGATAAGTATAATTGTACACGTATGTACACAGCTTATTGAAATGATATACAAATATACTTCGAGTGCACGTTTGTGATTGCATTGTCTGCGGGTTTCCTCTTCAGACTGGTTCATTATTCAAATCCACTTATCACATCTTCACTAGAACCGCGGTAAACACAGTGGTCTGTGCAGACAGCTTGCCACTGGGCCGGGTTACACTTCCTCCTGTAACCCTGGCGGAGTATTGATCCCTGCGGCTTGCCTGGCTGCCGCGCCTTGTAAACAAAGTGCGATTTCCTTCAAGCCCCACGCGGAGAACGAGCACGCAGCCTTTTAATGTATCTCTTCCTCGCGCTGCATAACAATACATATTAACAAGCATTTAATTATTCGGCGATCTAATAAAAAAGTTTCTTGCGTATCACTTTGGTTTCACACTAGAAAGGTTTTGTGCCTCCTACAGTCGCAAATTGTCAACTAATTACTAAAAATATACTTTCTTAAGTTAAGGCCAACTAAATATGAAAAATTTCTTAATTGATTATCCCAAAGTTATATTTTCAGTAAGGTGGAAAAAAATGTAGATGCGTTTATTATACTATTTATCATATTATTATACGAACATTTTAAGTATAGTTAAAGGTTATAAATAAGCCCACAATTGTACAACGATTTCGTATATAAACACTTTTATATAGTCCCTGTATTCCAAACATAAACTGTACTCTGCACAAGATGTTGCTTAGCAGTATATTATACTATTAATAACTACAAAAATTACTGTAAAATTAAATATATTTTGAATAATTGTGTAGCCTGAAGCATCTGACCCTAAAGCTATACAGCCTGATTCTGACCTTATTTTCCTTTATTCAAAATAACAAATTTCCTTAAAAATTATTTGACGGGGTATGTGACGTAACCTCCCAGGTCCTTTACCTGGATAGCAAAGCCGTCATTTTACTTCTCAAATTAAACATCGCATTATGTTTATTTAATAAAATGTATTCACACCGTAGCGTGTTTGACTACAGATCGAAGCAAATTCCGTTTTCAAGTATTGCATCCTACTGCAAACTTAAGTATATGATGCATAAAACACTTCAAGGGGAAAAACACAAAAGACCGCGGACATTCGAGTGCTTACCTAAAGAAGTCATTTTTGCAGTATAATTTTCCCTCCCGTGAGAAACATTTCTCTGTTAAATTACATTTACACTCACAACACTGTACACATTTGACGTGCCACGCTCTGTCCAGGACATTAAGAAGAAACCGGTCCAATATAGGCCTCTCGCAGCCAGCACAGTGAACCATCGTCTTTGGACTCTGCCACAATTTTACCGTGGTTTACTTTGTGCCTGAGGTTTTCTGTTTCACTCTTTGCTGTCTTTGTTTATGAAAGTGTTTTCAAAGGGAGACGTTGGTTCCCCGTCTACTTGGACTTCCTTGCGTCGATGTTTTTAAAAGAAAATTTCAAACAGCGGCGCCTCTCCTCTCGGTTTTTCACAAGTCGCCGATCGCACAGATCCTTAGGGTCCAAAAGCCAAGTGACGGTACAGCAAAGGACCGGTAGAATGATTGTTGTCAGTTATGAGGTAGCACCACAGCCTCTGAAGCCTCAAAAGTCACTCTTCTGGGTCTCCTTCCATGCAAAATAACAATTCGAAATTTAGTTGCAATTGTACAGAACAAGTGAAAATCAATTCACCAGCAAAATAAAGTCACTGTAGCCTGTCCGTGGTCATCAAGGTGGACCATTGGCGAGAGATCGTTTTGTGTAGGTAAATGTTGATGATTCATGAAATACAAATAAATTTATACACTATCGATAGTCAGCAGTACAAGCAAGCCAAAGGACATAAGGGACTTTGTCACAGGCGATCATCCACCGGTGAATACCCGTTGAGAAACGAATAACGATACCCAACACTCTCAGCTGAAATGACTAGATGTGCTTTCCCTCCGGTTCTGTTGCTTTTCTCGTTGTAACACACCGTGCTAGTTTTCTGAAAGCGCGTGTGTCTTCGCAGGACCGCCGCTCCTCGCTCTGCCTTCAGTATTCTGCATGTTGCTGAAAGCACACGAGCCAACCTTATTCACAGCTCCATGACGTCACACATTGCTGAAACCAATCAGCATCTCGCCGTCCAAGTAACCATTAGCCATCTAGTCCAAGCTCTGCCGGTACACTCTGTACTATTTATAGGGAACAGAACAAACCAATTGTCAAAAAATCTCAGAAACTGTCATATGTTAGTTAATATGGTAGGTCGACTTTAAAAATACAAACGGTCTAGGTGAAAGAGTAATGGTTACGGAACTGTGGACGTCATCTGGACTTATTTTGCAAGGTGTACACAAAGAAAATTAAAGCAAATGTGTAATTATTTTCCTGTTTACAGATCGTATAAAATTGTCGCAGTTTCTCTGTATTTTTACAGAAGGCCTCTGTGCATCTTAAAATATTTACAAGTAATGGCATCTGCACGGTTTATGTGACTACAGCGTGAAGAACTGTAGGAAATGGTAAGTCAAGCATATTCAACAAAATACAACACTGTACGTTTTTTATTTTACAATAACTACACGGTAGTGCGACTTTAGCAGCGAAAAAAATCAGAGTTACGAATTCACATTTCTACCAAAGTTATGTGCAACGGAAATTAGCAAGTGAGACTCGTGTGAATTAGCAAAAATTAAAGGCAGTAAATCAATAGCAGGCTTGCTGGAAGAGAACGAAGAACGAAGTCTTCAGATGTACACTTAAAATTCAATAAGCATGCGAGTCCCATGCTTCGTAGGAGATGAAAATAGCAAAATGATCTGGGAATTGTTGCTGGAATTTAATATCTTCTTTCAGAGGAGCAAAAATGGGTGAGTGTATTCAGCTAAAATGTAATACTTTTAATATGCGCGATTTGTTTATACTTTTCATGATTTTAATGGTTTACTTTTACTTTCAAACTGTTTGTTGTTCAAGATTACGCGACAACAGGTATAGCTGTAATTATTACCTACCCTGTCCCCCAAAACAAACTGGTAGACACATCACTATAGTAAGCATTATCTCTAGAAATTTCAATCCATGATTTATTCTATACACTTTCTTGGGGGTTGTTTTATCTTTGGTCTTTTGCGAGGTGAGACGGAAAGTGAAAGACGCCTAGGAACTAAAGTTTACAGGTTGTTAGATCACCCTGACACCTGCTGATGGCTGCGACACCTTTGGATGTTTAATTAGTACCGTTAATTCTATTCATCTGACGTAGAAGAATCCACATCCAGGCTCTGACATTCTCTTGTTTCGATAATATTTTGCCAGTGACAATACACTCCACTTTAAAGATATCATTTAATTTTGGTCGAAAGAATAAAAAACTTTGTCATGTATGTATGCTATATACTGTATGTTCTGTGCGGAAATTCATTATTCTAAAATATAATATTAATTATTAAGCCTTATCGCAATATTAAGTGTTAAAATACTGCGATTCTTCTGTTTATGTAAGATTAATTATATAATACTGGTCAAATATTTGATTGTGACTATGAATCTTTAAATATATTAGTAACGTTTATTTGTAGTCACTAAAAGTTGTGTAAGTATTGGGTCTTTGCAGACTTCATCGCTGAGCCCTTTCAGTGTATTGGTATGACATTTAAACTATTTTAAAAACTGTTTTTTATTTTACAAATAGCGCGAGGAGGTAAAATCCACTAACGTTATATACAATAACGGATATTTTGCACGTTCTTAGTTGCTATTCTGACAAAGACATGCGGAGTAATTAATCTTTCTTACAGATAATTACACTTTGTGATACATCGCAGTAATGTGGTACGGTTTGTTACGCTCGGACAAATAAATGCCACACATTTACAGGTCTCAACTTCTCACATGAATTGGATAATCTCAAAAGGAAAGTTGCCATTGTTTATATTTGTCCGAAAGTACATTATCCCTGCACTAATATTTTTAAATTGTACATAGTCTTGCTGAGATGTTTACTTTTCGGCATGTTTGCATAACAGACTGCTCAATTAAGATACACAGCATATATGAACAACGGATAACGTTACAAATAATGCAATAACATAAATATTAACAGAAGTACATACACGAAAAACGTTAAACTCTAAAGACGTGCAATTCAGATTTTTATATTCCGTCAACGTTACATGGCGCAAACGTTGCAGCTCAAATCCGGAATCAATAACGTGCTAACTCGTTCCTATGGGTTGCTTCTCATATAAAGCCGAGTATTGGGACGGGGCAAAACGGCCACTGGCCCTATAGTACAACGCACGGTGACAGCTGCCTAGAAGCGTCTGGGGAGCTCTCTCTTTGACTACAGAACCCTTAGATGACATGTGTTGTTGCGCGAAGAATAACAGATAAGAGATGAACACAACGTCTCCGCGCGCGTGCATCTCTTTCCTTGTTTTTGTCAGACTTCCCTCCACCCCCCATTGCCTGTCCCCTTGCATGTGCCTGGTTGTCTGTTTGCAAAGTGTGCACCGAGTGTCTTTTTTATTCATTTGATGAGCATCTGGCTACATTTCCAGCAACGTCTCGTGGAGTGGAGAAAGGCGACTGAAGTAAAAAAAAAAAAAAAAAAAACACTAAAGGTTCCTAAAACATAGCGTTGGCAGTTTGTCGACAAAATTAACAACACCATGAGTATTCCTTCAGCAGTCGATATCATTGCATACCATCGTAACTGGTTTATTGGGGCCTGGTGGTTTCAACATGTATTGAGAGAGTTAAAAATGTATTATTTGCGATAAATTCAAATTAATATTTTCGGTGCCAAAATATGACACTCAAACAATTTTAAAATAATTTATGTTATTATGAGGTGGCTATTGAGTTTTCACTTTTGACAATTTTATAATTGCACACGCGAATGACGCGTCTGCAAGTACTGTAATGCGTAGCTACACTTCAGTTAAAGGTAATAATATATTTTAGCAGCCTTAAAGGTATTTTTAAAATTCTTTTTCTCCGAGGTACATGGGTCGCATCAAAATAACCTCAGATACTGGTACACAGCATGTTCTTCTAAACCAATCCATCCTAGACACGATAGTGCGTGAGATGAAGATCAGTGATACAACGCTGGAGACAGAAGATATTTGGAGGGGGAGATCACCAGTCCCATTTATGGAACTAAAGAAATATGCGTCTGGTTTTCTATGTACTTGAAGACACGTACGTTTGAGAAATAAAATATTGATTAGAACGCGTTTGAGCTTTTAAAATTACCGTTATACATATACATAGCAAGCAGTTTAAGAATACTACGTATAGTGATTATAATTATAATAATAATAATAATTATTATTATTAATAAATAACACAGTAAACAATTATAATAATGATAAGAAATAATAGTAGTAAATAGTCTGCAATGTCCTACGAAAATACACCAGGTATACATCGAAATGTTAAAGAAGGACTCGCTTAAATTCAGCTTTTCAGCACTGAAGCCGTGAACAGGGGCAAGGCTAGAGGGAGCTATCGATTGTGAAATGCGCGGCCCCAAGGAGACAAACGATGCCAACGAAACACGCGCGCTCATGCATCCTCTTTTTCTGGGTAGAATGGGCCTGCCCTGTTGTGATATTTAATAGCTTAAGGGTCTGTAAGTAATTTTACCGTCGAAAAGGTTATTATGTTGAATTGCTACACTGGCCAATGGACACCCAAATTCTCCGGCTTCCCATCTGTGACGACACCGGAAAAATATCAATCCCCACAACATTTGCAGTGCCTTTGTGTCATTATTTTGCATATGTTTCTATTAACCGTTTACCGTGTCTTTGCGTGTCTCTGTATCACCTGGCGTATTTATTATCCCCTGGCGGCCACACGCTATTGCACTCCAAAATTCACAGGTCCACATGAAAGTGCCCTGTCCTCCCGGTTCTTGGAAGTTCAAGTTCAGTGGAATTACCCTTTTGCACTTGCTTCGCAATCATGCAAGCAGATTTGCAACAAGATCGAACACCACGGGCATTCTCATCATTGATTGAAGTTGATTTTAGACTAAACGTTTAGTTTACCCATTTAAATCGTAAGCATACTTAAGATAAACATTTCTTCAGCTGCAAGCGTGGTACACATATGCACAATAATATGGAAGGTCTACGTTACTAAAACGATTTGTTTAATAATATTTATTTAAAATACATGAAATTCTATATTTATACAATCAAACAATTTCAAAACACTATTAAATGATTATTTTAAAAAGCCTCGATCCTTTTATATTCTAAGTAGGCTTTTAAATTGAATTTCGCATATAGTTAAGTTCATATGCTCTTTGATGAATGCGGATTTTTTCCTTTTTCATATAAAAATATTACTGCCAAAATGTAATGTTCAAATACATAGTAAAACACCAAATCACCGAAGTGTACACATCAATTCATATTCAAACTAAATACATTCCTAAAACTTTAGGTCAACAATAAGATAACAAAAAATGTTTGTATTATTTACAAAAGCATGCTCTCGTGATTAAAATAATAAATTAGTGCAGTCATTTACAACACTGGTAAAACCTCTTATATATTTCAAGAACACGTAAACGTTTTGTCAAGGTAGCAGTACGTGACCTTAAACTCAAAAAGTATGACAGCATCGCTCAGTTTGTGATCGCAACCGTGCAGACTTGCCGTGACTCCGGTAATAAAGTGAGAAATATTACCCCTGGCTCGAGCTTTGATCAGCTGAGCGCGCCGGGACTGCCGCGAGCTCTGACAGACTAGGCCTCTGAGCTGCGCATCTCAGCTTCAGACTCTAGACATTGCATCTCTTTCCGTCAGTTATTTGTTTAACTTATATTTTTATGAATCTATGCTTTTAATCAACGTGTTTATTAAACTTACATACATATACAATAATAATGGAGGATTTATCCAGCGCAGTACAATGTTAAAATTATTATTATTATTATTATTATTATTATTATTATTATTATTGTTGTTGTTGTTGTTGTTGTTGTTAAACACAAATTTATCTAGGTTTTCTAAAATACATGTTTCACAATATCTGCACTTAAATAAAAACGAAAATAAATCCATTGAACAATAAATAAACTAAACGTATATTGAAAACCATTTTCGTTTGTATGCAAGACAACGTCAAAACAAATTCCATCCAACTCTGCAACTATCGAAAATAATTTAATTAATTTATTAATTAAACAAAAAGGTAAATAATTATATAAACAACACAAACTTGTTGGTATTCAAAAGAAAGAGCTTTTGCAAACCTTATTTCAAAACTACACATTGATATTTTCTGTGACTTTTACCAAAAACATCCTGTCAATGTGCATAATCCAGGAACAGTTTAATTAGGTAAAGTCCAGATATATTCATTCTAAGATACGTATTTTAAGCATTACCATTTTAAAAATTGAAACATTCTGTGTTAAGGAAAAAAATACGCACGTTAATTTTAGAGAAGAAAACAACACACACGTAAATATGTTAAAAAACAGCTCCATTATAACTTGACGATTAAAGATTTTCTTGAATACTTTTTATGTAAATTTGTTTTTCAATATTTAAGAATAGATTTAACTTTAACAATGTATGACGTAGAAATGAAATCATAAATACGTTTATTCCTAAATTTACCTGGGACTAGCGGATATGTTAATATAATTAGGCAAAAATAGGAAAGACATTTTAGGCATTTTAAAAATAATGATCTTATTACTCAAATTCGGATTATTAAACCATGTCATTATGTGTTTTATTTGTCGAAAAAATGGCAAAATAAGAATCTGATGTCCAAATAGCTCTTGATATGGTGCATTAAGAAATGTTAAGAAATCGCAAAAGGTGGTATTTAAAAACCTGGTTATAAACAGCGATCTAACTTGTTAACTTGTCTGTATGGTTTAGAAATAAAATGTCTTTATTTTCACAGACGAGTGGGAGACGGGCACGAGAGGGACGTGCTGCCAATAACAGCGGCTGAACGCAGCTTGTGTTGCGGCTCTGCGCTTCCTTGAACTGAAGCTGCACTCGATCCCAGCCCTCAGCGAGACGTTACTGATCAGGGGTGAGAAGAGACACCATAGGAGAACCGCAGAGCTGCATCAATATACATTTTTCGTCGACAACAATTCTGCACATAATCCGCTATTCACGCACCATCGCCACATGCTGATGCACTTGCAAATGGTGGCATTCAATTCCATGTTCATATTCGTTTTGCATTGTGTTGTTACGTTTTAAACAAAACGTTGATAACCGAAATGAAATTGTTCAGTTGGAGATCAAATAATTTACAGAGACCAAATAAGTTGCAGAAACAGCCACAGAGCTCCCACAAGTTCGTGGTCTCATGGTCTTGGAACATACGCCGACGGCAACACTAGATATTGACCACAAAACTCAACGAAAACATTTTCCTGACTTCCCAACTCTGTTGCAGACTGTTAGAGAAATTCGATGTAAGTTATAGATCTCCTTTGCCCGTCCCGTCAGTACTACAGCTGTTATTTCTCTCTCAAAACCGATAATCAAATGCCGACAGGACAGCGCGCATCGGTTTGGATTGTACAGTCTGCACTAAATAAATGGGACTTTTGTATTTTATATTGACATTCGCGTAAGTACTTTGTCAGCAATAACCTCTGTACAGGAAGTGCGCCGTAATCATTCCACTCATTCTGCTTAAAGCAAATTATCAAGAATGCTACGATTCTTTTTGAAAGTCTGTATAGGTATTTTTAGCTGTAAAGGTTGTATACAGTACACGCAATCAAAATCAGGCGATTGTGGAAGAGAGACATAAAAAACCTACATGTAGCTTGTGTGACAAACTTTGGATGCAAATATGCACACCTCTGCCCGTTTAACTGTTAACTATTTTTGAAGGGAAAACCTCGACATGTACACATTTAGTTAGATTCAGTTTCTTAGTTGTTATTAAAACATTGCACCTACAATAGACAAATATTTAAAAGCCGCTTGGCAGATCCATTTTCCATTTTAAAACTGTGACAAGCAAAAATTAGAAATTATAACATTATCCCCTGTCCAACGAGAAAAGGAAAGGGTTGTCTGAAAGAGCAGTTGCTCTAGTTTAGATTAATGGTTCCCCGCGCTTATTCTGCAATACGGGTGAAAGGGCTAGGATCACTAATGATTATAATATAATGCCTGGTGATAACCACTCCCTTTGAGATATTATCGCGCAGTGGGCAATGCTCAGGGGACAGGCTGCGAGGCTGAAAATCGGCAGATAGCTACTGCACGGGAGCGGCTTTCTTGCGCTCAAACCCCGCGAGCAAAAGCGGTTCTGTCCGCCACTGATATCAATGGCCGGGGGATAAATTAAAACCGAAAGACGGGAATAGTGGCTCCAAGGTGTCTTCCGCACAATGATTTATTTTCGCGTATGTAGCATGAAAAAAAAATACTATACGGGAAAAGGATAATGTTCATATCTTAAACGTCAAAGTGGAAAATGGCAAAATAAATAAATAAATAAAAATAAATAAAATAAAAAATAGTAGTAATAATAAAATAAGATAAAGAAAAAACAAAAAAGGAGAAGCTAAGCAAAAATTACATAATGCAATAAATAAAGGTAAAATTAACTACGATTTTTAACCGCTTACATTGTTTTAGTAGCATTACAATATAGTATTTTATTACAGATTTTAAAAGAACTGAAAACGCAACATTATTCTTTCCTACTGATCCACCTCTAAAACAATTCTACTCGTGGAATAACATGATAATAATACTTTAAATTACGAATTCCACAAAATAACTGCACATCGTTCTTTGTTTAAATAGCCTAATCGCAAGAATTTTTATGATACACATGGTTCGATGAAGCTTTTAATAATTAGTATGATATGATACTTGTAATTAATAATAATAATAAAGATTTTGGAGGCACTTCTAAAAAACTGGGCTAATGCAATGCCGATCACTTCAGGGACTAACAAACAGATCAGCCCGAATCAGGAAAGCAGCGTTCTGCACCACTACACAAGTGCGGTGAAACAGAGAAATTGTCTCCTGTGTGAAACAGCGCCTTAAAAACGTGGTCCATAGACTGGAGCGCCATCAAAAGCGGATGTGAAGTAACATCTTTCGAGCTGCTCGAGAGCATTCTATATATTTTAGTTATATAACTCAGACCTATAAAATATATTCGCAAAAAATCTGCGCCAGTCCCCGAATAACAGAGGGGTACAGCCAAAGAAACGTTTTTAAACGCCTATATTACATCCATTAACGCAACGGAGGAGGAATGCGTAAAATGCGCAAAAATAGGACAACGTAGTGGTTCCTTTGACAGCTGATCAGTAATAACACAAGTCCAGAAAACTTAGAGATGCCACGAATAAAGTGAGCCGTGCGGGGAGATAGAGGCTACGAGATCTAACGGACCGCGGGAGACGCACCATCGCAGTCTCGTCCCATTCGTCTTCATTGCCTTCTGTGTGCGCAAAAAGCAACCCTTGCATAAGGTAAAGCCACCATCAAAGCCGTGGCTTTATTTTATATCCTATAGATCAGGAGGGAGACAAAGCTTTATTTTCGCCAGGAGAGAGATATTTTACCTCCGCCTTACGGTTTTATGTTGGAGAGGTGTCAGGCAAAGGAAATGGATGGCTAATGCATAGGCAAAACGCGGCCGCTCCGGCATGCTGCACGTCAGCGGTCGCTCGGAGGGGGAGCGCAGTGGGGATTTAGGGCCGGTGGGAGCAGAACTGGGGTTGCAGCGTGGGGATATAAATACGCCGGGCCTCTTAGAGATGCGCGCACGCTCACATACACACGTGCAAACAAACACAAAACAGAAGTGGAATGGAACCGAGAAACGTAATTTCACTGGGATAAGTAGATGCGTCCACGTGTAGACGATGTGGACGAAATACTGACATCTGAGACCATTAGGAAGGTAACTAAAATGCTAAACACAAGGGAAAATAATTTGTCCCTTACTTCAAACAACCGTTAGTTTCACTCTGCACATCGTATATTTGTTCATGCCTGAATTAATTTCATTGCCGCAACATAGAAAAAGTTGAGTGATTCAGTCAGAGCTGATAGAGTTAAACAGTTTTTCAATTCCTTCTCAAAAACACAGAACATCCCCGTCATTTCCTCCCCATGTTAAATAGAAATTTAAAGAAGTAATTGGAATTTACTGCATACCTGAATAACTGCATATAAATAAGCATACATTTCAGTGGGGGTTCTGTGACACTACTCGGTCGTATATAATCAGCGCATACATTATAATACAAAGCAAACAATCCCTTTTTTTTGTGCATTCAATGTGTTTGGGATTCCAAACCAGATTATGATGGAAGATTCAAACAATCTTTCTGAGTGTATGAAATGCATATAGACTACATCTGATTAATCACAGAAATATGCGCAAGGATTAAAGCAACACTGCAACCTCAAAGATTCAAACCCCCTCTGATTTAACAATGGACCTCCCATTTATTTTTGTGGACACACACCAGTACTAATTGTTGTGGCAGCCCTTCAAGTTGGGCTAAACCGTTGACTTTGGCAGTGAATCAGAGATAAAGTCTCCTTTTGTACACCTAAACCACCCGGCTTCTGTTTACCCTATCTTGACAAGGAGAGGACAAATCCAGCAGACCGGACTGCAGTCATGCCTGGTGCTGCACTTGTAATGCAAAGTGCCCATTGCAATGGCGACCCAGTAAGAGGTTCAGATAGACTGCAAGATAATGACAGTGCATCTTCAGTTAGCCCACTGGCAAACCATTTTACAGTATGAAGAAACCTTTGTCACTCTAATGTCAAAGTGTAAACTAATGTTAGATAGCCAAGAATTCTATAATTTCATGTGCAAATGAATTAGCAAAGATTATGCCAACAAATGAAGACACCCCCACAAAGAAAAGGAGACAGAGGGAAAATATATGGAGAGAATTTCCTTATAATTCATTTCTAAGCAACAGTTTTTGTTCTGCGGCATGATCTCACATGCTAATGTCACTGTAATATACCCCATGGTATGTGCCCCAGGATTTTCAAAGACTTAGAGTGTAACTGGCACATATATCATTAACATTTACCATTTACTCAAGAATTTGACTGTTGAAGTGCTGGCAGTGACCCCTAGGATATGTGTCACAACATACATTATCTTTAATCATTTTGCCAGGGAAAATACAATGACACTTACTGGCTTCACCCCTATTCTGTGCACGTGTTAAATCAACACTTAAATCAATGTGAAAGAAATTCTAAATGAACACAAAACCAAAAGAGTTACCACTGTGCATTCTACTTGCCTGCTTTGTTATGACAAAAATGTATGAGCTGATATGGTCTCAAACTCTTTCAGTGCACCAAGAGTTTACTGTAGGACTTTCAGATCGGATTGTGTACTGATTGGGGGGTTTGTATTTCCCATAGGAGCTTCTTGGAGCTGAGGCTGTGGGAGGACACGTAGACTGTTTTACTGCAGCATGCTGTTGGGTTGCCAGCTCTGCTCCACAGAGAGGTTTGTTCCCCGTGTGCTGTTTGCCCATACAAGGCCATCAAGTAGGCGCTGCAGGGCACTAGGGGCAGGTTTTGCTCTGGGTCATGTGTGAAGCCCTTAGCGTCCACTAGCCGGCAGGGAAAGGTGACAGGGTCGTGACCTTGTTGTGCTTCGGAAGGTGGGGGAAAAGGGCTGACATAAACTCAGTAGTGCACGTCACTCTCACGCCACTGACTGGATGGCACAGCAGGCGCAGGGCAGCCAGCGCTGGGGTGAAAATAACAGTCGGGGTCTAACGGTTCTCAGGCGCCCTGGCACGGCGCTTCCTGTGACAGGCCTGTGGTCATGCCATGGTAGGGATTTACCTTTAACGCTCCGCCCTGCAGTGATTTGGCATGGCGGTTCTGCGTGGTGATCCTGTGTGGAAGCCGTTGCATGGTGGCTCGGCGTGGCAATCCTGTGTGTGGTCCTGCATGCCCTCCTGCATGGCCGCGCTCAGCGGAAAACCTGATTGCAATCCCATACGCGGCGATCTCGCTGTACTGTCAGACTAGTATCACCCTAAACACGATGGACCACGTCACAAAGAGAGGACAGTGCTCATAGGTACACCTTTAAGGCCTGCTTCACAAAGGCATAGCAGAGACACATTGAAACACACACAAAGGACGGACATCTTGTATGCTGTCTCAAGCACTAATCCAGATTTGATGGGGGCAAAGTGCTTTACCTCCCTCACGTTCTGAAGCACGGTAGTTTAATATGCATTAACTTCTTCAGGATGCACTCACTTTAGGGTGTGGGAGGGAATTAGCACTCAGCACCGTTAAACCTTGCACTCTAATAAATCATGTAATCCATGCTACTGGAAGACAAAAGACCTTCAGATGTAATCAGAGCTGTAGGAATCCTCTTATCAGATCATCACAGGCTGATCACATGCCCACCCCCCACAAAAACATTTCCGACTTCAGAAAGGTACACTGATGTCCATTAGCGACCACTACTGTGTCTCCCTATCTTCATGTATATATCTGTTTGTGAATTAATCTTTCCTGCACACCTTCAGTTATGATAGTTATACATCCATAGCAGATAGATGGCCGGACAGATTTCGTGCTTCCTGTGTCTTTGCTAAGGTGCCGTGAGCCACCATGAATCAAACCAGGCCCAGCACACTTGGGTACCATTATATGAAATATATTGCAGCTCCGTGGTTACTTTATATTGTAATAGATGAATTGAACAGGGGAAGAATATGCCATTTGTTTCCGAGAATAATGAATGAAAAGAAAGATGCAAAAGACTTAGCGGATTGCCATTAGAGGAAAAACTGTATAATTAAAGACAGATTGGATCAGGTTTCATATCCTTTAGATTGGAGATGTAAATTCAGTGTAAGGTCATTGAAATCCTGTCATTCAGGAGCTACGCTGGATTTTGGATTTTCTGAGCCAGTGGCTTGGGGATACATAGAGCGCTTTGGTTTCTCTGGAGATATCGTTCTTTAAGTTCACCATCCCAGCATTTACAGGAATGATTTCATAAGGATGGAACACAATCAAATGGGAAAAAAAAACAAACTTGCATGAGAGAAGAAGGAAAACAAGACAAGGCAGAAAAAATAAGCTTAAATGTGTCTGTTTCAAGAGCCCGCATTGTAATGAAAAGTGCAATTTCAACCAATTGGAAATGGTTACGAATGATGCAATTACAGGCTTTCTTCTAATACTGGTCTTGGCACAAAAACAATGGTATCACAAAAACAAAACCCTTGATGGAGCCTGATAAGGCTGAGTATACATGTGTGCTGAGATCCAGCTTGCGTATTTCAAAAGGGGGGGATTTTGATTGCAGAATCCAATTCAGGTGCTTTGGGAAATTTCGATTCTCTTACCCTGAGTGAGCTTGAAATAGATATTTTAGTTATTTCTTGGCCAGAATATAATAGGTATCCATCCTCTAATGTACCTGAAATGCCCTCTTCTCCGCCCACCCACTTTATTATAGTCATATTGCAAACGTTTTTCAAACTTCCTTTGAAAAACATTTGAATGACAAATGTAAGATTTTAAAAAGAAATTTTCCTCAACCAGCTAGAATTTTTTTTGTTATCCCAAGCACCAAGAGAATTCCTCTGAAAACAGTGAAAAAAACTTCATGCACATTTAAATGAACCACCACCATGGCCTCACACAACTCTTTCCTGTTACATTAGAAATTCTTCCTTTTCTGCTGTTCACGTTTTAAACATACAATGGAAATGATTAATCTTAAATCCTTGGCTGCGATTGGTTAAAAGCATATGTGACCAATTACATTAAAGGAACATGGCTGCAGTGCAATTTTCAGCTATTACACCACTTATGGAACAGTTAAGATGGCAAATGAGCGTATACACGGTCTCACTCTGTCCCATGATGAGCCATGCCAAACTTTAACAGGCTCACAGCACTTACTCATTAGCTGCTGTGCTTCTGACACAAGCACGCTGAAAAGAATTTATTATTTTTTTAAGTGCAATATGTTCTCAGTATAGTGAAGAGGCCCTCCAAGCACCCACAGGTGTGCTGTATTGTCCTCTCGGTGTGACAGATCTGTGAAAGAACGTGGCAGTCACCTGAGCCTGCTCCTCTGTGTAAAAGCTGATTGTGGTAGCTTTATCGACTCACTTCCCTGTGTAATTCGCAGCAGAAAAAAAAGATAAACTTTTATCTCTGCTAGACAGCACACAAAACAGGTGAGAGTTCACTTTTCCTTAAGCCTAAAACACTGAGAACATTAGCAAGGCAGTGGTGCCTTCAACAACAATGTTGTCCTCAGACCTTCCTGCTTATAATCACTCCCCATTCCCCCACCCCCACCCCAGAAGAAACTGAAAAAAGTGGAGGTAATGGGATGACATTAAGTCCTCAGTCCTCCCACCAGTTTGCAGGTTTCACCACTGACCCATTGATGGTAACTGGCATCACTGAAACGCATGTGACATTGCACATGTGAGGATAGCGCTCCAGGCCTCACGCGGCCCAAAATGGCCGGCGGGACCGCCCCGGCTGCGGCCAGACGCGAGACGATGCTGAGGTACAGCGAGCCACGTGCTCAGAAAGATGCGAGTTGCCAGATTGAGTACAGATTACACCTGCAACCTGCTGTTGCCAAGAGGAGATTACACACCAGCCTATCAGCTAGAGAGACACCTGCAAAATATGTGGCAGCAAAGTGACAGTGTGTGGAGGTAATACTTCTCTCCGTAGGACTGTAAGGAAAGGCAGGAATTTTGGCTGAAGGATTTTAACAAAGCCAATGTGTCCTTAGCTTTTGTATTTAATGGGATCATTCTGTTGTTGATTTTTGTGATTTCTGTGCCTGATGTCACATCTGCATGACCATGTGTGTATTTCAATAAATGAAAAAGCATGCATTTGCTCAAAATCAGTTGGGTCCTCATTTAATTTAACATGATTTCTCCTAGTAATTTATTTTATAAAATATACAAAAGCAGTTTTCCAAAACAGGGGCTTGAAGCTATATTTTGATGGCTGCGAGGCTAGCTGCTTTCAATTTAAGCCTTTTCCTATTAATAATCATAACGAATGAATTAAAATGAATAAATAAAACCATACAGCCTGTCTGTTAGTTCTGCACTATTTGTGGACCACCGCAGACAGAGAGTTGTGAAAACTCGGATCATCGATGGGAAACATGATAATCACCTTTACACACCTTCAACGCTTTTTTTCCCCCTCTGTAACCAGAATTGCAAATATCAGTTCATTTGTGAGAGGGCTGGATTTCAAAGTAAAGGGTCTGCTGAATTTAATGCCAGACTGTCTGAGAGCGTCTGAGGGGCAGACTCAAAAATCCATCCACACTGGAAGAAACGCGAAACAAACAGGAGGCACGGAAAGGTCTGCCTGGCAGCACTGGAGCTCACAGCAAACAGGCAGCAAGTGGAACAGAAAGGGTTTGGGGTGGGGGGGGAGAGGGTGGGGGTGCTGAACTGGGAGAAGAAAAGGAGGAATAGAAGAAAGGACAGGAAGAAGGGCTTGCATGTGAGTGTGAAGAGGGTGCTGAAGGCTGGTAAAGGTAACAAGAGGCTGTTCTGAGTACTGACTCAGACGGTGCTCCCACCCACTCCCTCACACACCCTCCGTCGGTTGCTCCTCTATCCCTGGGGTCCTCTTGCCTAACTCGTGTGTCTCTCCCAACCCCCCCCCCCCCACCCCTATATCCCTTCATGCTCCCGTTGCTCTTTGTGTTCCACTCCAAATACAGCACTTCCCCAAAATAAGAAATGGCAAATCCGGTGCCTCTTACTGAAAACGTGTTTACCATCCCATAATACTGCTTCCCAGATTTGTTCAGCTCCCAGATTGCTTTTTTTTCCTCCCCCCCGTGTGTGGTATTTTCCTTTTTTTCCTTATCACACAACAAAGCAGGTTCTTTTCAGCCACAAAGCTGAGAAACCCCCCGATTGTGACAATGGTAAGTATCGGAGGCGTTCTCCATTTCTGCTGTAAAACCAGGAGACTAAGGCTGCCCTACCACCCCGCTCTGCCAAAGATTTCTGTCGGCGCTCAGCAGAACTGCAAACTCAGATTAGAGCTTGCTCTAAACCTGCATTTCAAAAGCTGTTCCTTTTATTCCCCCCCCCATTTACTCAGCTAAGAAAAAATTAATAGAACAGTCTGCACCCTCTCCCAGTTTGGGAGGCCTATGAAGTTATTGATGTTGGCTCCGTGTGCTTATTCATGGCCGGGCCAGCAGCGTGCGTTAGGTGTGATTTAGGTCTGAAGCACCTGCGAAATCGCACTGCTAATGCTCGGCCGGGAAGTGGAAGGGCCGTGATGAGGTATCCGTGGAAACGCATCGCTCCTGACACTGTTCTACGTGGTCCCAGGTGAAGGGGGGGAGGTGTGAATCCAGCTGTAAACTGTGCCACCGTCAAGCATGGACGCACACACATGTACACAAACGCTAAAGAATGCTTATCATCGTCGTCGTGTGTTTCTACAACCTCTGTTTATCTTGGGAAGCAGTGCTGCGTAAATAGCGAGGAACACTCCTTTGCACCGTATGCAACCTTTTTAATTAAAAAAAAAAACCTCTGTAAAAGATTAACACCTGAGATATAAAGGAGGTTTTGCTCTTGCACACCTATCCACGTTTACAGGCTGGCACAGAAACTGGTTAAAAAATTGCCTACTACAGCACTGAGCAGTGATTGTAAACAGTCAAGGAGAAATGTGAATAAAATACATATAATGCAATAACACACTACTGGACAGTAAGTGTCAGTTAATGCGATGGAAAAAAAGTCAAAGGCTGAGAGGAAGTCAACAACCTCTCTTATGATATGCATGCTTCTCTAGTGTGGTGTACTGTAAGTGTGTGCTGCCAGGAGCCAGGTCCACGCTGCCGTCACTCAGCCGTAGACACACACTGTCCAGGTTAAACTGCACAGAAATCGGGCAGGCTACACACTGTTTGTTTTGGATTCAACTGCATCTCATTTACACGTGTTAATTGCAGCTAATTGGTTCTAATTAGATGAACAGGAAACCCTCTGGGACCATTCATACCTTTAATTTGTAGTAAATATCATTAATTAACATATGCTAATTAAAGCCAATTAACATTGATTAAGAGATGCCAGCTACGGGAAAAGTACAACTATCAAAATTCGATAGCGTCAGCAGAAAAAAGCGACACATGCTGCAACCCTCGCACAGGAAGTGGGCAAAAATAATAAGCAGCAGCTGCCTGCGTGGCCGGCCCGCTCTCCTGCTTCTCTCGCTCTGGAGGGATTCGGGAGCCGTGTGCCCTACGCCCCCCAGGCCGGCGCCACTCTGTCCACCCCATCATGCTGGCACTGCCCAACAGCACACCTGCGCAGGAAGCGCCCCCGCAGGCAGAGGGCATCTGTGTGCCGGCAAGAGGCCGGCATTCGCCACGCCGCCTGAGCAGGAGAGATTAGAGGAGTCGCTGCTGAGCGATGAACATAGTGCAGATCGCGACAGAGAGAGAGAGACACACAGAGAGAGAGAGAGAGAGAGAGAGAGAGAGAGAGAGAGAGGTGGTGGAGACAGAGAGAGGGAAACAGAGAGAGGAGAGAAAGACAGAGAGGGAGAGAGAGATGGTGGAGACAGAGAGAGGGAGAGAGATGGAGACAGACAGAGGGAAACAGAGAGAGAGAGGAGAGAGAGACAGAGAGAGAGATGGAGACACAGAGAGTGAAACAGAGAGTGAGAGGGAGAGAAAGACAGAGAGGGAGAGAGAGAGGAGAGAGAGAGACAGAGAGAGGGAGAGGGAGAGAGGGAAACGGAGAGAGAGAGAGA
Source organism: Chitala chitala (assembly GCA_025773905.1). NCBI lineage: Eukaryota > Metazoa > Chordata > Actinopteri > Osteoglossiformes > Notopteridae > Chitala > Chitala chitala. The sequence goes on from JABJVR010000058.1 coordinate 77,236, forward strand.
GGGAGAGGGAGAGAGGGAAACGGAGAGAGACAGAGAGGAAGAGAGAGAGAGGGATTGAGAGACAGAAAAAGAGAGGGATGGACAGGGGGAGAGATAGTGAAGCAGAGTGAGAGAGGGACAGAGGGATAGATACAGTACAGGTGACACTGAGAAGGAGGCTAAAGAATTCATATCTTAACAGGATGTTTTAATGACACAATACAAGCACAGTACCCTTAATAAAAATGTTTTGAAAATTAAAAACATTTCTATATAGAGTATTTGTACTGTGGTGAAAACCACTAGATAAAGTATGTTGCCTTTTATTATCAAAAATTTTAAAAATATTAAAAAATATTTAAAAGTATTAGCTTTTTAAATTTTAAAAGCACCTATGAGGTATGATACACTCTCATGTCAAATCTTGGCATATGTAAAGAAAACTAAGTGCCAGTGTTATAAGGGAGAACTGCGGTGGAGGAAAAAGGAAACTGAAAAAGGAAAAGAAAAAGGAAATGAAGAAACAAAGGAGAAAAGGAGAGGGTGAAAAATTAATGTGGATTGCAGGAATACATGACCAGGAGAGAAACTGGCTCACTTGTAATCTGTGATAGGGAGGAAGAGATGTGCAGTGCAACAGGACCCATGTCCAGTTAACATTAATGCAAAACATGGAGGAGTCCCTTGCACATGGAAGGGGGGGGGGGCGTGGGAAGGCACCACCTAGTAAATCATGCCCAAGATAGGGAAAACAACACAGGAGGCAGACCCTGCGAGATTAACACACATCCCTGGTCAAGAGAAGTCATGTTTTCTCTCGAGTTCACTGTCTTGTTCTTGTGCGTTAACTGCAGTCCCATACAAGTGTGTATTCTTAAGACGACCCTGCATTGTCTCGTCACAGAACTTCCAATGATATAGAGGCAATGTGTCCCTAACGTGCAAGTCGGAGTCTGGGAGACCACATGTATTTTATCGCAGCGACAGACGCGTGAAAGAGTCGCCCAAACGGCCCTGGGATGCAAAGCGCAGAAACCCACGCGCAGCGGAACATGCGCCGAGAGACGTCGCCGTGGCAGCCACGCAGCCAGAGACACCCGGCTTGGGGAGGTGTGAATGTGTGTCAGATGGCACAGCGAGCCGGCTGGCGTGGCTCAACCGCTCCACCTGGGGGAGGGAGGCTTGGTGTTAACCGAGTCCATGTACACTGAAACACACGTGCACCCACAAACGTGCATGCGCACACACACGCACGCACGCACACACATGCACGTACATTCAATCCGACTAGGCACAGCTAACAGAGCTGCATGCTTGTTCATTCTGCTAATCTCGTTAGCACAAGTCACACAGGAAGTGCTGTGGGGCATGGACGCCTGTCTCATAACAGTCCCAGGACGCTGCCTCTCACACTTCTTTAAAAACAGGAAGAAAGTCTCACTGATATGCATGGCCTTGGACTCAGCTTTTATATTAAACACACTTACATTCACAAGATAGAAGCTAATTCAGTGCTTTCACAGCGATCGGGATACGCTGTCAAAATGAATTTTGGTCAACGTTTCTGTCCTTAACACCGGGCGTTTTGGCACATGTGGCTGACATCAATCTATGTGTGAGGACAGGAAGGCAGCATGTCACCTTGACCTTCTGACGAGTGAGCGTTCGGGGAAGGCAGCAGGTGTAGAGTGGGGGGGGGGGTGGTATCACGGCAAAGACTGCAATGACAGCTTGTTGTCCTCATCAAGGCATGGTTTAAAAAACACCACGCACACCTAACAAGTTAATTGAGACACTTACTGTCTTTGTCGGCTTGGTTGAGGGGCAGGGCTGGACTACGAATCAGAGGCCAGCAGAGAAAGAAAGCTGGGGTTCCTCCTGTAGTTATTCCTCATGAATATTTAAAAGGGGCTGAGGAATGAGGTGGGAGGGAGCTGAGTCTTATCTGTGTGTGAGTATGGGGTTTGTGTGTTTGTGCATGAATTTGTGTTGTAGGAGGCCATCTAGCTGGAGCAGAGAGGAGAGGTGGTGAGCGATTCCCATGGCAACAGCACTTCAGGTAAGAAGCTCTGGGGTCCAGCTGTGCCAGTACGTCCCACCAGACGCAAGAGAAGATGAGCGAAGGGGTGCGAGGGAAAGATGAGATGACGAGGAACAGACAAGGAGAGACCGGGAAGAAGTAGAGAAGCAAAGAAGTTTCAGGAGAGAAGAGTGACCAGGAGAGGTGGTGACATGCAGGAAGCACTCCATCTCTACACACTTGACAAAACAAAGACAACTCACTCCTCTGGTCTCGTGGCACATTTCTTATTCATAAACAACCCGCTGGCTGTAGAGACACGATAAAGCGGCACGGGACTCTGTCGAGACGGCCACAGATTTAAATGCAAAGTCTCAGCTACACCAAATCCTCCCTCGCGCCATTATTCAACGGATTTCACCGCTATTTCTGTCTGCCACTAAGCTGGCCAGGATCGAGACTGAAGATATGTCATTAAAAAAAAGGTCTGATTCAGGCACAAATGGTCATTAACATAAAAATTAAGGAATATGAAAAGAGAAGTAATGATTAAGAAAAATAAAAACAGCTCCACCCCCACCCATCTTGGCCTTCTTTCTACCAACACAAAGTGTAGACAGCATTATTTTCCTCTTATAGGATTATTTGTTTTTATTTCCCTTAAACACATGCTCATTATTTTCCTGCGTGGGACACACAAAAAAAGCCATGTAGCCTACACTCCACTTGAGCCTCTGGTATTTATAGATGTAAACAGATGTGGATTTGAATTGATTTTTCCATCCCGCGGCTGGCTGTTCCACTGCTGATAAAAAGGAAAGAGACTCCAGCAGTAATAAAGAGGGCTACTCCACTGGCAGTAAAGGTTGTGTAGGAGCGTTAGGCCCACCCTGAACTCCAGCAGTGCTGCTGTTTACCAGGGCTCTGACACAACACGTGAGGAAGCTCTGCTTCCTGCCTGGGGAGACAGACCAGAGCGATGACTTCCTCACATGCCGACGGGGACAGAAACCAGCGTCTCGAGAAGCTACTCGAAGAGGACAGGCATGCTCGCCCACTTCACGAGCGCCCTCAGTCAACGCGCCGCACCTGTTAAAAGTTTCAGCAAACCGCGGGAGCCGGGTCTGCTTTCCTTCTGAGGGAGTGGTGAGCGCGTGCTTCGTTTAATGACTGCTGTCAGCTGCGTCCCGAGACGACGCTCTCGATTCGTTCGGCTCACAGCTGCTTTGTGTTCCTGTTTGTTTGGTGTTTATTTTGTCAATGAGTTGAGTGTTTGCCCAGCTGGCGCCGACCTGCCATGGCTGTGCCAGCTCAGTGCCCGGGGGGGAGTCGGGGTTTGGTGGCACTGAGCCCAGCTCGCTATGGCAAACCCCCCTCCCCCCCCGCCTGGCAGCATGCGGGCTGCAGACCTGTGAGAGCCTATCAATGCCAGTCCAAAACACCGACAAAGAGGAGAGGCTTAGCCATAATCCGTATTGACTGCCTCTTGCTTTGTCTGCCAATTTATATCATGGATTTGTCTCACTCAATGATGTGCTCCTGTCAAGTTCTCCCACATTAATCCATAACATTATTAGTTTTCAATACGGCCTTAATTATTCCCGCCCCTGACCGAAACGGTGGCAGAATGAGTGGGGAGAATTCTAACAAACAAACAAACAAACGTTCGCACGCAAAAGCCGCAGCAACAATGGGTTAATTCAATATTCTCAGCTGTCAAATCAACGGGTTTGTCTCTGCAAAGCGAGTGTGAAATTAAACATCTCGTGCGGCGAGCCGCACACGTGGGGAATAGGTGGTGGTATTCGACGCAGTACCTCCGACCCACGCCGGAGGCACCAGTTGCGCCCCCGCTGCTAAATCTTTAGATTACAGTGAACTTCCCCTGGCTTCACAGGGAGGCTACCTGTATGATCACTCTGTTCTGGCTGTGAGGGAGGTCTGGGGGGGGGGGGGGGGGCCAATAAGGCCCGTGATGCACCAAGCGGAAGGCGGGTG
>JABJVR010000058.1:89218-105106 GCA_025773905.1 Chitala chitala
CTAACATTTTGCCACCCACGAAAAACACCGCTCCCACCCTCCCCCAAACCCCCCACTCACCCCCCCACCCGATGCACCCACCCTCCCCATTCAAATAACCTGCTGGGGCCCGACCGGGCCGTGTGTCACAAACAGATGGGCACGTCACAAAGGACCCCTCACCTCACCAAGCTGGTCACCAGCATGCCTGATTACATCCTAATACCAAAGCTGGGGCAGATACAGTGACTCTATGGTGATTCAATTAGTGCAGTGGGCATGAAGGAAGCGGCACAAAGAGAGCGGGTAGTTAGAAAGTCATTTTCTTTTGATCATTATAGCATCTCACACGTGGAGGCAGAAAATTATAGGCTCATGCGTCTTTGCCTAATATCCTCTGGGGCCGTATTTATGCTAGCGTTCGAGTTAGATGTCACACTTGACGAAATCATGTACCCTTGATGGATTTAAACACTGCCAGGCGACGGGGGAGAGAGGTAACGGCAGCAGAAATGAGTGCAAGAGGCAGGACTCAAATTCAGCAGAGAAAGATATTCCTATTACCACAAAGGTTGGAAACGCATCTACTCTGACTTAAAAGTCATGGGATTTCGGCAAGTGAAATCTTTCATCCTATCAAAACGCTGAAACATAAAAACTTGGAGATATGAAACATACGGAAGGGGCAGTAACTCTAAAACAGAGCCCCCCCCCGTCTGACAAACTAAATGTAATGCCAGCAAAGAAAGGAACGCTTTCAGTTGCAATACGTCACATGGGGCTACATGCGACGTGAAGAAGTATGCAGTCGGCACATGACCATTTAAGGCACAAAATACATTTCTGAGGCAGTTTCAATCCATCACAACAAAGTGTTCGGTTAATGAAACAGGTGATTAAGATATGAATGTCATAGTTGTCCCACGACCCTGTATTGGATAAGCAGTATAGAGAATGGATAGATGGATGGATGTCATAGTTGAAAGGACTCCAATCACAGGAACGTTGACTCTGGGGTAACTCTGTCTCGCAGAAGTGGTGAGTCAAGCCTAGTATGGAGGAAATCCGTAGGCACAGTGTTGTAAACCCCAAACAGGTGTGCACCACGCACAGGTGCTAAAGCTGAAGACCTCACAGGTACAAGTTCATGTACGTAGGCATGTGCAATTTCACACGTGCCACATCTATATGCCCGGTATCAAACAGGGAAATGTGTTTAAAAGTGCTGCGTTACCACTACGCACCCGTGCCTATTATACAGGACACCACTGTGTACACGGTCAGCAGCATGTCACCCAACCTGCCCCCCCGGGCAGCGCTGAAGACGGCCCGCCCCCCTGCTCAGCCTTAACTCTCCCCAGCCACACACTCCAGCTTCACCTCTTATCTGGTGATATTTTATCTGCTGTGGTACACGTCGCCTGCACCTGAACAAAGCACGCTCTGACCCAATCCGCTTTCTCCATCTACATTTGGAGGAGGTTGGGAGGGGAACGGGCAGTTGGGGGGGGGGGGTAACACAAACCCTTATCAAACAACACTGTTCTTTCATTCCTCACACATTGAGATTCTGTCTCTGCCTGGTCTTCAAGATATGCTAATCGGTGTGTAAGTATATCCTGTCAAATAATTACCATATATTAAACTGTACTCATCTCGGTATAATTTCCTCAGACGCATAATCGTATTTGGCTTCTCCCTCTGAATGTGAAAAGTGGCCTTACCTTGGGCAAGTTAATCTTCATTGATTGAATATCAGACTCATTTGAATGTGTTAACAAAGTGTGCCTTAAAAGAAGATGCACTGAGGATGGATTGGTGAAAGCTGGAGATTGGCAAATTCCACCCCCCCAGCCACCCAAAATAAAAATTTAAAAACAAAGTGTCCACCACCATCCACGATGAGCATCACTGACCCTTGAGGCAAACACAGCATCAGAGACAAAGGTCTTAGTCTTCAGTCTGGTTCAAACACAAGGACCAGCTTCAATATAAAAAGGAAGGGAGTTTCACAACCAGGTCAAAAACAGAGATAACTACAGTCAGGGAAACCACATCCTATATGGATAAAAGTTGAAATGTATGGATAGGAGTGGTTACAGGAAAGGACTGTGTATGGTTTCAAAAGTTTAATTTTCCAAATGCATGTTTTGGGCAGAATCATGGGGTGTTATCCCAAACAACAAAAATCACAAAGAAGGTGCCCTGTGAACAGGGTGCAAACCCATTACTTATATGAATATGATCCTTGTTTTGAACAAGCTAATGAAAAGTAATTACACCAATTTGTAGAGACACAAAAAACATCAATGCAACAGCCAGTAATGGTGATTATCTGCAGTGACCTGGCCACAGATAAGACACTGATAACTCTGCTGGGACGGGTGAACGTGGCACAGCCTGTTATTAACATGCCAAAGGGCACACAAGGCCAGATTCTGGTGCCTTCTAGTCTAATTTGCTTACTTCGGTTAACACATGATCAGTGCAGCAATGGCACTCACAATGCCAACCAGAGAGCTGGAGCGTCTGTAGGGTAAGAGGAAAGGTAAGAAAGTGAGGAGAAACAGCAGAACCATTATCCAGACTAGGAGTAACCATGGTCATCTTCTCTTCATCTTCTACCTGCGTCCAACCCTCTCTCTCAACAACATGACTCACAACCACCATTACTCCAGTCCCATCGCCAAAATTTCTTATCCCAGCCACCTGTTTACTGTTTGCCCTTTCCTCGACCTGTCCCCCCAGGTGCCAGGAGGCGCCGACCTTTCCCCAGGACATCATGGAATAGCAGTCATCTCTCTGTCCATGTGAAACGCCAAGCACACCTTCCCTGTCCCGGCACCCTGGCCCTCTCATCCCCCAAAGGGTTTTTAAAAATTAGAGCAGCTCAACTCAGGAAACAGTGTCCATTTATCTTGCAGTAATATGCGAGGGACTGCATTAAAGACAAATAGCATCCCCACCTATTTCCTTTATCACTGTCAAAGCAATTAATAGGCCGAGGCCCCTGTTAGTCAGTTAGCAGACAGAGCTAGAGCAGAAGCTGTACCCCACCTACATCACACAGAACTCCTCCTCCTCTTCTCACTACCCACAATGCACTAGACTCCCTCCAATTAAAAAACAAGACGATGTAGTGGTAGCTGATGGCCATAGCACCCCTGTAAAAAGACACCGTATGGCATGCACAAAATATACATCGTGCTTTATTACATTCAGGCCATCTCAGCCATTGCCTTAAAAAACCTTGAGAATTTTTTCCATGCAATTCAATGCCCAAGTACAGTGACAGAAAAGACCCTATAAAAGTGTTCAGTGGTAGAGACAATCGTGAAACTATGTTAAATACTCAGGGCATCCCACTGGCAGCAAAGGGCCCAATACAGTCGGGTGGAAGCCCCAGTCCCGAACCGAGAGGCACCCCATCGATCTGTCTGATGGATTCTCCGTGTCCTGAAGCCAGGGCTGAAGAAGAGACGACACGCCGAAAGCTGGAGAGCTCACGCCTTCGGCTGTGCCACGGCGATATACCCACATGGTTCTGTGGCACAGCTCTGGTGACTCACCAAACTGCCAGCCTACAGCAGCACAGAACACCACTGATATTAAATTGAGCTCAGTTCCATTCAGCAAACCACACATTAAAAGTATCCAAAAAGGGCTCCTTCTAGTCAAAAAGTAATGTGTCACTACAAGACAAAGATCAGAAGTTTAATTAAACAGGACTGGTGCCACTGCTGAGCAGAACGCTTTCCAATATATTCATTCATTGAAATTGGAGCTTCTGGTCCATGTGAGACAAGAAATTAATTTTCCTTAAATTTGGAAAATTCTGATTGTTTCTTACTAATGTTCACTAAACAGTACTCTCACTGTTTAAGAACGTCATGTTATTTCACAGACAAGAGAAAACCCGTTCAGCATTCGATTCATCCGTATGCCATTTATTTTTATAAATCCCTTCCGAACATCTAAACGTACACGTGCACGCAGCAAAATAAAACACGAAGCCTGAGAAATTCTCAAAACAAGTTTTGACAAACTATGTATGGGTAAAGAAAAACACAGAACCTTTACTTGCACATTAGACAGTAACACAGGTCTTAATGAACACGGGTTTCCTCCATCAAAACCTGAATCCCTGATAAAAAAAAAAAAAATCCTCAACAAAACAACAGAAGAAAAAGGTTAAAATGTTCTTTGGAAATAAATGTGTGGTTCGCACAAGGCTGGAACTGGAAGTGACTATAGTACTAGAGGCCGTCTGTCACCAGCCATTGTTGTGTGTGATTTGAAATGGTGACGGGGTCACCGTCACGTGCCTGCATCTGCTGCCACCGCTGAGGTGTGACGACGAGGTGAGGCGGTGCCTGTGGCCAGGCGTGCCCAGGCGTGCCCAGGCGTGCCCAAGCAGCTCCTGAGTTGTGCAGACAGGCCTGGCCTGGCCTGGCCTCTGATCGGCGCACTTCTCTACATGTCTCATTTGAATATATTGATTGGGCCATCTGTAAGCCATTTATCTCTTTCAAAGAACCGTTAGAACAGGGCCTCTCCTCCCTCTGGCCCGCCTACCGCTGTCTCTCAGTTTGGACACACACACACACACACACACACGCACACACACACACACACACACACACACACATACACGCACTCGCACTCACACCCACACACACGCGCACACACATTTGCGCCTCTGACACATGCTGCTTTTACGGTAGGCTAATTCATCACAACAAAGATGCAAATTACACAAACAAATACAATCAAACAAACAACTTATCTGGGGCCATAATGTGTCACTGTTTTGCAAACAATTAACATGGGCTATCTTACAAAAATAGGAAAGAAAAACAGAAATCCCACCAACTCAAAGCCCAGCTGTTTTATGGAGCTCTCCTCTCAGCAGTTGTGTAAGGACCTTGGACAGCGAATAACACCCACAGGCACGCAAAGGAAAATACACTGGCAGACTTTTCATCTAATCACTGTCAGGGAACCCAGTGTTAACACGTCAGCTCTTTTTTTTTTTTAATGAACTGTCGGACCAATTAATTTTGCCCTGTACATAACCTGTACATGCTCCACCCTGCTAAAAAAACTCATACAGTTTGCTGTTAGGTCCTGGATGTACGCTTCTCTGCCCAGGGACTCCAGGGCTGGGGTAAACTGAGGGCCCGCGCTCCTGCACCTCGCTGATATTATTCGGAAATGCACGTTCGGAATACGGAGCGGGTCTTAACTCGCCGCTCTCGTGCCTCAGATGGTCTGTTTAAATCCACATTGAGGCACGGAGAAGCTTTAATCCGGGGCTGGACGGGAGCCCACAGTACAGTAGGCCTCTGTCTGCTTGGGCTGATTCTGCACGCGCAGATACACGGAGCGGGACACACGCCGCAGGCCTTTGTGCTTACCAGCCGTATTGTGCCTTTGTTCTCCTTTCTGTCCCCCCTTTATTCCCATTCACTCCTTCTTCAGACACAACATCTCACTCCTGGGCCCGTGCCATCTGTGAGCGGTGCCGCCTCACCCACGCCAGCGAGGCAGCGGTGGGGGGGGGGGTCGGTCACAGGGGTGTGTATGTGGAAGGAGGCTGAGCCGAGATGCATTCGCGTGGGTGCCGGCGGCTTTTCTGAGCGGCCACGTTTTTGCGTGAAACACAGTCAAACGTTGACTGCCGGACTCATGTGCGCGTGATTGTGTGTGTGCGCGCGCGAGCGTGCGTGTGTGGGCCTCGGCAGATGGCGGAAAGTTGGCGGCAGTGCTCGGGCCATACGGAGCATATGCGGAGGGTTTCTGAAGGCTCAGGAGCGAGGCTGGAGAGTGGGGCACGGGCCCGCACTCACAGAGCCTGGCATGGGCTGTGCTGACATTGGCATGGTGTGGGGATGGGGGGGGCAGCATGTGGCTCCTAGAACACCCCCCATTCCCTATCCCTCCAAACAAGCCACTCTTTACAATCGATTCTGAACAAAAACAGCTTAACAAACTTCATAAATTGAACACAAACCAACATAGGGTGCTGTCTCTCTTACTTGTCAGTATAGAAACATCACCAACAGTTTTTTTAGAGACAATTTAAGATTATTAAACATCTCGATTTTACTGTATTTAACGTTTTCCTTATTTGTCTACCATTGCTATGGCTTGATATGCATATAAAAACATGAAACACAAGTGTATGTGAAATAAGAAATAGTAGCCTATAGTGTTCACCAGTCTGAACAGGGAAGGTGACTGAAAGTTACTGTGCAGCTTTGGAGCAGTTTTAGTACTGGATGTCACAATACAATGTGAGCTTTATGCAGTAAGCAGCTGGGAATGAGGACACGCTGGAAGCACTCCATCAGTCTGCAGAGGAGATCGTTTTGTTATCATACATCAGCCTTGAGTGTCACCTGCCCCGGCTGCCATGTCCACACACACGTCTGGATGTGTGAGCATCTCACCACATTGAGTCCCTCTCCCTATCAATGTACATCAACGACACAAGCTCTCCTCCACCCCACCCCACTCCCCACCGTGCTCCTCACATTTTTTTTTTTGGTTCTTTTCTTTCTTTTTTTTAACCCCCTTTCCTCTCAGATCTTGGTGTCTGTACACAATTCCTTTGCCGCAAATCCTTCAACTGGATGGATGAGCGTCCACAGCCCATTCATCATCGCCCTTATCCTCCGCCCTCGCTGCTGTTTTTATATCATCCTGCAGTCAACTTGACAAGTGATGTCCCGCTCTTTCTCTTCCTCTTTCTCTCACACTCCCTCACTTTCTCTCTCTCTCTCTCTCTCTCTCTCGCTCTCTCTCTCTCTGCCCAGTGCACCTTGGAGACCGGTGCGACACCGTCCGCCTTGGCAGTAACAGGACTATAAAAAGCTAACTCCGGGAAGAGAGGGTAATGATGAAATTTAACGGCTCGCCTTGGTGCACCTGGGTTCCAGCCCAACCCGGGGCCTTAAATCGCCCGTCAACCCCCCCACTCACCCCCTGGTGGAGGGGCCTGAGCACTGAACCAGAACTGCCCTGGCGGGGTCAATGCCACTGCAGACAAGGAGAGTTATTTCTTTTTAAAGAGGCGGTATAGATTTTGTAGGATCTCATTTACGCCTGCATAAAAGACCTGTGAGGAGAGTCTTTTTTAAGAAGGAAATGGGTCTCAGTATTTGTGGTACTTTAACCCACTGGATGCCACACATGACATGGACTTGTGAGCTTCATTGTAAAAACCTCTACATACTAGTCCCATGAGGACTAAGTTACCTGAACCATCACCCCATTGAACAGGCAAATGAAAAGAACCGCTGTTACTGTTTTTTTTAGCATTTACAGGGGAAAAATCACTGTTCTTCATTTGTCAAAATCTAAACTACAACTTAGCAGTATCTGTGTTCCATCCAACACTGCCTTCTGTTGATGTTAAATGGAACTGTTCTGGCCCTCCAGTCGCTGGTATGTGCTTGCCCCACTGAGGTGTTGCCAGCTCCCTGACTGGCACCTGGCCCAGAGTGTCCTCTTACCCTGACCCAATACAACCCCAATATGAGTTCTGGCGCACCAGGGTTCCAGTCCGCTCTGCTCGGATCCCACCTGGCCTGGCCCTCAGTTCCCTTTTTTGGGTGTCGGAAAATCCCTCCTTTGATGGCCCGTAGCCCTGACACCAAGCCCAGCCAGCCACATGCAGAGAGGGCTGACAGAACCACCCGCTGGTCCTGGTCCAAGCACTGTGCATCCCATTCTTTCTCACCCTTACAAAACCCTGCTCGGACTGTTCTGTGTGTATCTGTGTGTGTGTGTGTGTGTGTGTGTGTGTGTGTGTGAAGGGGGTTTGGATTCTAAAGTACACCCTTGTCAGAGCTGCTTGCGAATGTTCACGTTGCACGCATAAATTATCACCCCTTAACGAAAGTAGATTTCGGTAAAAGGATTATCACAACACACATCCGAACGCAAACATGCTAATCCTCATTAAAACACTGAAAGCCCTTTTGATGCAGGCCTTAAAGGAAGCCTGATGTGGTGTGTCTGGACCGGACCTCCACCAGGAACTCCCCAGAGGAGCATCCACACACTCTAGGCCACAAGTGCCAGGCAGGTCTGGGTGACCCTCACTGGCTGAAAGTTGGACAGGCAGTGTGGCTGCCATGAGATGGAGGAAGACATAGGCAAGGACAAGGGATAAAAATGGGGAGAGAATGAGGGATGGAAAAAGGATGAGAGTGAGAGAGAGAAAGAGAGAGAGAGAGAGAGAGAGAGAGAGAGAGAGAGAGAAAGCCCAATACAGGCAGGCAGGAGGAGGCCTGCTTTGATCTGCCAATTCCAATGTAATAACAGATAAATAGAGAAGACTCTCTGGGCCACAATGGCAGAGCGCTGAGGGAGGGTGAGCTAATGCCTCCAGCGCGGCCCCTGCGGCTCCAGCCTCCTGCCGACCCGCTGTCGCGCGCAGGCCAGCCAATGATAAAGCAGACAGATTGCTCCGAACGGCAGACACTTTGATACGCGGCAGCCCCGGAGGCGAAGCCAGAGTGCCTCTTTAGCCATTCACAAGTTAATGTGCCAATTTGTTTTCTAGCATGCCTGAAGGAAATTTATTGCAATGCACCGTGGCTACGGGCAAATGCTAATAAAATGCTCTTTTGCTGCAATTTGTTTAATTGGCCACAGTAGGGATGGATACGTCGCATTTGGAGGAAGTCACCTCTTGTCAGGGCAGCCTGCAGATGTTCACAGGAACCCCCCCCTTCACAAACACCCCCCCTCACAGCCTGTTCCCAAAACTGCCACTTTCACGCCCCCCCAGATGAGATGTGCTCCAGTCACCCCCCAGCCATGTGAGGAAAGGGGAGGTCCTCTCCCGTCTGCACAAGAGCACTGTCACCACTGCTTCGACATGGGACAGGATCGCGGCGCTGGCCAGACACTAATTAACGAGGTTTTGTTTGGGAAATTATCTCTGACATTCTGCAGCAAATTGGGCATGGAAATAACACAAAATAAATAAATAAGAAATAATTCAGAAACTCTGAATGTTGCCTGCCGCGTAAATGTTCCTTCTTGCCGTTTGGGAGTTCACAGGGAATAGAAGGCTTCCCATTTTATTGCTTAAATTAAACAAAAAAAAAACAATAACCACACAGTGTTTTCTGTGTACAAGGCGGTGTGACTGAATTTCTGTATCTGTAGCTCAGGGGTCGCGTGAGATCTTTGTGTTTTTTTGTGACAGAACATCTACGAAACCACCTGGGCAACGTTAGATATATAGGTAAATAAAACAGTACGCTCCTGCCGCTTCTTTTAAATGCACGCCACACAAGAGCAATTGCAATAATTACCATTGTCTGTCCCATTTAGTCACAAGATATAATTAGGTATTTTAGACAATACAATAACAATTATAGTTTGGAAGCCAGTGGTGCACAGTAAGCTTGTCAGTGGAGTAAAACAAAAAAAAAAGATTCTTGCTCTCATAAAGTGAGCCCTGACGTTAAGAGCTGTGCTGAGGACTACCTGACAGTGATAGTCTTGTGACTGCACACAAACGTCACTGACAAAATATGTCACAACTGTCCACGCCCCCACACCCACTGTGTGTAGCTCCCTGTTCAGCAGCAGGATGGAGACCCCCCCCCCCATCCTACTAACCCCTAGCATGACCTTTCCCACTACTGTGATGCACTGGTCAATCCATCACCCAGCAGGACATGAGCTGATATTGCCCTCAGGTGCGCTGCTTCCCAAAACAGCACAGGATCAAGGACTGAGAACCTTCACTGATACTCAGCCAGACCCCTGTGTTCTTCCTGACTACCGCTGAACCTGACACCTCTCCTGAATACATATATCTGCAGTCTCGGGAATCAGGTCTAACCAAAACTGCTAAACAAACACTTAGATTTCTACTGTTTACCCTCATAAAGTTCAGCTGAATGTTTGTATATAAAGTGTAGCTCCCAGCTCCAATGTTCCTTAGTGTTGCTGGAGCAGTCTCAATTCATCCTCAGCAAAGTACAGCTGTACAGTTTGTTCTAGGGCCCACAGGATCAGAAGGCTGGCAACGTTAGCACCATGGGTCATCAGGCGAGCACACACACACCACCATGATGAACAAAAGATCTAAAATTCATTGACACACGAACATAAAGACAGAGCCAACTTCTTGTAGACAGAACTGACTGCGTAAAAACTATACATCTGGCCCCCAACAGAAATGGAAAACAGAGGAGTGACTTGGAGGAACGCTATCTGTTTGCAAAGAAAAATGGGTCACATTGTTCTTCAGGGATCCCTAGCAAGACATGCTACCAACGGCCACGTGCGATGTGCAGGAGGTGCAGGAGGTGCGCGAGCAGCAGATGTACAGGCTCCGTGCAGACGACAAGCCCAGCGGGCTCATGGCAACTCACTATTAATGACCCGCGCATGTTACAGGATGAAAAATTCCCAACGCCCAAGATATACTGCGCAGCCTTGCGGCTGGAATTCTTCATCAAGCGCGTAGCGTGCGAGGAGCCTGGTCAGCCCGGTAGCCACGCCTACCGTGTCTCATCGCCGTTCTTTACATGCTTGATTCACTCGAAAATGGGCCGAACGTGACCGCAGCTCAGGTTTGCATTGGCAGCACCAGCTGATCGACGGCTGACTGACCACCGCGGCCACCACTGTGGCGTGCAGGCCTTGTCATGTGACTTGGGCACACGCAGCCTCGTTCAGAAAGGAGTCCGCGAGTTGTGGCCGACCCACCTGAATTACCGCATCAATACTGCTACTGGTAACAATGTCGGCTGAGTTTCCAGGCCAAACAATGGTGGTTTTTTTATCAAACATGTCACACTGCAAACCTATAACAATTTCTGCATCTGATATAATGCGTGTCCTACACGGGACTTAACCAAAAATAGTTACTCTTTACGTACATTTAATTATCTTCCCTGCTAAATCTTAATTTATTTTGTGCGTATCACAACATCTAAATTGAATACTGCACGTGGCTGCGTGAGAATTACTCGAAAGAGTTGCCTTATCTTATCTGGGTGAATCTAATCCCAGCATCTCACATTAGGAGCACGCCTATGTTATGGGATGTTTTCTCAGGATATCCATGGTATCCTCTGGCCTTTCAGCCTGGGACCAGCACCCCTGTCCACCCAGCAGCTACGACCCTTTTTTTGAAATGGTCCCGACAACAACTTTAATTAGCACTTGTGAAGTTAACTGATTTTAATTAAGTGACCAATTATCTGATTAAAGAGAACTTAATAACCAAAGTGTTAGACAGTTATTTAAAATATTGTGCAAATTGTTTAAAAATGACTGTTAAAAGTCTGTATTAGGGGATTTAATAGAAAACGATAATTACTTAACAAGTAAATTATCTTTTAAGGACAGTACTTATTAAAAGTTAACCAGTGTTCATTGATAATTATTAAAACCATAATTAAATATAGATGATTGTTTGTTAATGGAATCTATTTCAGGCCATCAGAGTCCCTGTCTCGCCTCTTTGTATGAATTACAGTGTCACAGCGATACCAGGACAGTGTGAATACTCGAGGTCGACATTCCTCAGTTCTGCAGCACATCTCAGACACTGAAGTGAAATGGGCAGATGCAGGGCCTTTAGCTGGCATGGAAACATACAACACACCTACAGGAAAATGGTCGGGGGGAATAAAAAGCAGCTGGTCAGTCAGTGAGGTACCCTACCTGCTGGTGACTGCCCACAAGTGGTGTTGCCATGGTGACACTTTTAAACATTTCAGTCTCTGGTCCAGTCATACCCTTTTTCCACTGGTGATGGTGTCGGTGCCGGTGCCGGTGCTAGGTGTGAACCGACCCATAAATTCAGCAGCTTTCAGGACAAATCTGACACAGCAGTCTCTTCAGCTGATCAAACTACACGTTTTTCAGGTATTTTTTACAAATGCTGACGTCAACATTGAAATGACTGACTGGGATGCTAGCAGTGTTTGCTAAGGAGAATAGCTTGTGTGGTTAGTTCAGGCTGTCCTGGTCGGCTGCAATTAACTTCAACTGATGTTGTGGGATGGGCACCAGTTGTTCAGGTGGAACATTGAGAGTTTTGGGCATGACTAAAGAGAACAATGTCAGTGAAAAAGGTGATTCACAGCCCTGTGGACTCCCTGCTGGTCTGGGATCCATAGATTTACTGGCACACTGGTCAGTGCTAGGCCAAGCACCAGTCAGTCGGCAACTGAAATGCCCAGCAGGGTAGCATACCCAGTGCTCCATTTGACAACAGAGAAGGGCAGACACCTAGTGGGGGCCAGCATGATATAAGAAGCAACTTCCACACAAATGCCCCCCCATGCACCTGGCGCTCCTGTGGACAAGTTGAAAGAGGGACACAGGTGGCTCAGTCTGCCCCAGACAGTGAGAACGATTTGTCAGGAGCTGCCGGTCACTGCTGACCCTTTCTGTGCCAGGGAGCTGAGCACTGGAGCGCATGAGCAGAGGCAGGAAGGGAGGAAGAAGGAAGAAAAAAAGGAGTGACACAGAAATAGAGAGCAAAAAAGAACAAAATAAGATGGCCTGGGAAGAAAGCCGGTGGCCAGGCAAGTGTGCAGAGGCAGTGGGGCGAGTGGGGGGTGGGGGGCGGAGAGGTCGCAAGCAGGTGGCGCGTGACATGGACAAAGAAGGGGACGCCTCAGTGGTTATGGCCACACCCCCCGCACTCCCTGGCCCAGCATGCTCAGCTCTCCTCAGCAGAATCTACC
Organism: Chitala chitala; assembly: GCA_025773905.1. Classification (NCBI taxonomy): domain Eukaryota; kingdom Metazoa; phylum Chordata; class Actinopteri; order Osteoglossiformes; family Notopteridae; genus Chitala; species Chitala chitala. The sequence continues at coordinate 101,932 of JABJVR010000058.1, forward strand.
CAGTCCTTCCTTTCCCAGGAAACAGCGCCCAGGTGGCAGAGCAGGGAGCCCAGCAAGGGGGTGGAGGGGGGTGGGCGTGTCAGAGCATTTATCAGTGAGAGACACGTTCGTCAGGTGCCCGCTGGCCCCTTCACCTCTTATTTGTGTAAGTGCTAATTCGGTCACTCGGGTCGTCTCACTTTTATTGGCCTGTTTGTTTGTGTAAGACAGGGCTCCTCCGTGGGAGGGGGGAGCTGGGCTCCCAGGAGGGACCCAGAAATGCCTCTGCGAAAGATAAACTCCGAGAGCACCTCTGACGCGACGCCTGCAGCCTCTCCACGTAAAGGAGGAAAGCCCAAAACAAAAAAACGCCAACCTTCCGCTCGGCAAAAGGACACCGTGGCAATGCCGGGAAGCGAGGGTAAATAATATGATTTCCTCGTCTAAGGGTGGAGTGGGCTCGGACTGTTTTGCATGAGCTCTGCTTGAATTTTGGTAGCAGCCCCCCCACCTACCCCCGTGCCCATAAATGTGTCTGCAGTGAAAGAGCACTGTGGATTTAAAGCAGCGGTGCACCGGAGCAGAGACGTGCGGGTAGCTGGAAACAGAAAGGACACCAAGCCTGGCCCCCGTCACTCCATTAAACAGGATGTCTAACATCCCATTTCCCCACCACTTCCTACCCCCCCTAATCCCTTTATGCGAAACTCACTCAAGAGTAAGCATGTGTGAAATTGAGGACTTTCTAATACACATCGCACGGCCTGGGCCGGCCCCCGCGGCGTGCAGGCCAGCACAGGGCGGCTTTATGAAACTGTGGAAAGCAGAATTATATCATAATCAACACTGACTTGGGCTCACCCTCCCCTCTTAGGCGGTAAATGGCTTTCTATGTCATTGACATCCACACTCGGCCTTGCTGTGTTTTTAAAGAGACAGCAGTCTGCTCTGAAGACTGCTATGGGGGGGGGGGTTCACAATGTGTGTGCCCCCCCCCCATGACCCAAGTGCCTTAACCCTCTGTTGCCCCAAACCTCCCCCATGTAGGGCCTCTGTTGACTGGACCCCTGCTCAAACCACTAAGTAGGCTGGTGCCATCAGCACTTTTCCTTCTGGCTTGTTTTTTTTTAATATGTGCTTGATGTTAATGGACGCCTCCTCCGCATCGCCCTCAGTTTAGCAAACCTGCCTCTACCCATAAAAGCCATTGTGGGTGTATTCCTTTGTTTGCTGAATGTTACACGCCTCCCCCCGCTGTGTGGTAATATTGCCATTTGCTCAGTCAATTTGCCATTCTCAGCATCCCAGCACATGTGGGTAGATTGCTGTGTGTGTGCGCGTGTTGTGTGTGTGCGTGTGAGTACAGTGCAATAACAGTTTACTGTCCAACAGCTTGCAAACTGCTTCGCACTGAACAGGGGAGTGGGAGTGGGGGTGGGGGGGATGGGCTGCCAGCAGGGAAGGGAAGGGAAAAGCCTCTGATTTGGGCACCAAACTTTGAGACAGGTACTCTTTTTTCTAGCTCTCCCCCATCCTGTCTTTGGAGGGTAACAGACACAATGTCCCTATTGTTTAGCTCCACCACAACCAGCTCCAGCAACAGTTACTACTTGCGCTACATGCCCACATCAGTGCTAAGGGAACACCGTCCTTCAAAGACATTGTGTGCCACCCTGACAAACATATCATACATCCAGGAGGAAGCTGGACTGCCTTGAACTGGCACAGACTTTGCAGCTGAGGTTAGATTCACAAAACAGGCTGTACGCAAGCCACCTTCCAAGCTGTCTGGGCCTTCGCTGCAGAGGGCATGATCATGGCACTGTTTAAAGCAGAAAAAGAGAGGGCACCAGAGGGGCACCTCAGATCATTCCCAGACTGGAGTGAACATGTGAGTGAGTCAAGGAAGAGCCTTGCACGTACACCATCTTGTTTCCATGGTTGTAGCGCATCCCATATTCGCTGGAGTGTTCACGATATTTCCAAATGGGAAAGTGGTGGGCACAGAAACAGAGCAGAGCTGTAGGTAGGCAAAAAAACACTACCAGTATGTAGTTGGTTCAAATAAATGTGTGCAAGTTAAAGCAAACGGCACAAATACCTGCTAAACTTTTTTCTGTAACTTTTATTAGACAGTTAACTCCACAGGATATAAAAAATCCTGTTGGATTTAGCTAATGAAATTTCAGGCCGGCATTAATGATCATGACCTAGTGCTCCTGTAAAACCCGGTACGATCAGGGGTTTACACGCAGTGCAGCACGAAAACTAAGTTAATGACACAAATTCCATTTAAGTAGTTCCTTCTGTTTGACAATTTGGTCCACTGCAAAACAGTTCCCGATAATTAGCTGATGAACTTATCAGAGTTCTGCCAGTGCAGAACTGATAATGTTGCAATTATGCAATTTTACATTGTTGTAATGCCAAGGGCAGGCAGTGCAATTGGGCTCACATTCGGCATCGAAAGCTCACGAGGATGGCGTTCAGTCGGTACCACCTCAAAGATCGTATTTGGACTTCAAGTATTGATAACATATAATGTGAAGCCAATAAACTATTAAATTACATTAAAGATTATGCAAGGGGGGACACTAGGGGTGAGCAGGCCGCACCTAGGTGGTAACACCCTTGCCCTGCAACACTTAGAGTACTGGAGAATGGCTTGTATCAGGAGCTCAGTGACTAAAGGCCGTAGCGTTATGGCTAAATACTCAAAAATAACGTTGTAATGGATTTTGCCCTTGTGCGTTAAACTTGGATTTTCTTCACCAAACTGTTCACTTGTCACTTGTACTGCTAAGACTGTGTAAAAACTGTTATTTTACTAAACAGAAATATAAGTAAAATGGACACATTTTATCGCACAGCCAGTGGTCTAATAAGTTTCAGGGCCGGCCATGGTTTCCCCATACCAATCAAAAACCTGGGCCACTTTCCACTTGACGGTAGTACTTATTGTCTGAACCGCCTCCACTAACCCCCCCCCCCCCCCAATAGCCCTGGAACCATCTGATCAGTTTCAGGCCTGGCTGTCCCACAGGATCCACCCCCAGCACGGAGTCACTGAGTGCAGATTGCATCGGTGCCCCCTGTGTCTCTCTCTGCGCCGTGCTCTGATAGCGATACAGCTCCCAGGAGATGTGCAGGATAACACTACCTCTGCCTAACTCCCCCCTGCCCCCCGCCCACCCAG
>JABJVR010000058.1:122560-168084 GCA_025773905.1 Chitala chitala
GTGTGCAGTCATTAGTGTTCACAGCAGAGGTGTGCAGTCATTAGTGTTCACAGCTGTGGTGTGCAGTCATTAATGTTTACAGCAAAGGTGTGCAGTTATTCAGTTTCACAGCTGTGGTGTGAAGTCATTAATGTCCACAGCAGTGGTCTGCAGTTATTCAGTTTCACAGCTGTGGTGTGCAGTCATTAATGTTCCCAGCTGTGGTGTGCAGTCATTAATGTTCACAGCAGTGGTCTACAGTTATTCAGTTTCACAGCAGAGGTGTGCAGTCATTAATGTTCCCAGCTGTGGTGTGCAGTCATTAATGTTCACAGCAGAGGTGTGCAGTCATTAATATTTACAGCATTGGTGCGAAGTTATACCTTCTTAACGCTTCTCATTTAAGTAAAACATAAGAAGATGAGCCAGACATGCCTTTAAACACTGAACTAATGCAGCTAACGTTCTCCATGATTAGCTGTTAGCATGGTTTAGCAAAACTGACTGCTGACAGCCTGACGCTAAAACGTCTCTGAAAAAAAAAAACATGCAATATCATGGGTGCCAGACAGACACCTACACACAAACCAGAGTTTCTCCCACAAACCTCCTTTCTCCTCAGCACAGTCCTGGAGGTTGAAACAGGAAGCGAAGCGGAAGTCATGTCGAGTGCCTTGGGTGCTTGCAACAGACAGACAAGCCGGCTCGCCTTGACTTTGTCAAATCCTCCCGAAGCTCATTACTGCCCTTCCCCATTGTGTTAATTGAAGCCACACTAACGACGCTCCTTGGCTGCTCTGCAGAAAGAGCAGGACTTGTCACTTCTCCCCTCCAGCAACACAGGTAATTGAATTGTGGCAAGGATCTCTAAAACCTGGCTTGTTTTAATAACTTCACTAGATTATGTTTAATAAGTGCACCTTAAATGGTCTTCATTCTGACCAGGGAGGATGAGGAAGGACAAATGTGATAATGTAAGTGTGAAAAAAAAAACTGTCTGGTTGGGGACAGATTTAATCACCACTTTCTTTCGCAGACAGTGTCTTGGTGTAAGGTTCAACACTGGTACGGTGACTACATTTTCGCTTTCTTACACACTTCTGCCCGGAGGCCCTCCGGAATCAACAGCCCTGATCGACCTCTGCAACTTCCCAGAACCAGAAACACAACACGTGATGAGCAGAACATAAGATCATGATGGTCAATGCCTCAAAAATGTAGGTAGTAGAAGCATGGCTAAAAACCCACAAAGAATCCTATAAACTATCACAACATGGCAGCTGTATTATTTGAATGAGATTTACTCTCATCTGTTGCTGCACAGCGAGGATCAGAGGTGAGACTTTTTGCACTCCTTTTAACTTTTTTTTAACTGTCCTGGTTCTGTGACATAAAATATGACCTTTTATAATATCGGACACGTAGGCAAGGAAACGCAGCTTTTAAGAGGTGTTTCACCTTGTCACCATTATACAAAGTAGAAGCTCAGGAGAAGGAGATGCTATGAAAATGACAGTGAATGGAGAAAACGTGCAGCCGTGGTTTCAAATGGTTGTCCTGTTGGAGTTAGTGTAAGGTTTTATTACAGTGACAGTAATGTGCGCACTGTGCTTCTACATCGAGATATTTACAATTCCATGATGAACTGCTGTTTATATTTGCATACACTAGCGATGCTCATACTGTCAGATTCTCAGCCAAAGACAGAGCGGGTGAGAAATAAAGACCAGAAACAAAGAACCAGTCGGGCAGGCAGACGGGCGGCATCAGCAGCGCCGTGACGTCATCAGCCTGGAGCGGCTACTGTCGTGCAACTTTATCTGACGACGAGGGGTCGCCGGTTGGGCGTCGTACGGCCTCATAGAGAGGAAGGACTGTGAAGAGAAACATGAAAGTCGTGAAGTCGCTCCAGAGAGCTAACGCGGGGATGTGTGATGCCAGGGATGCAGACACGGGCACGGCGCCCGCGTGTGACTTACGGACGTGCATTTGCATAATAGTGCGTGTTGTCAAAGGAGTGATGGCCAGCGAACACTGTGGGGACAGTTATCTGAGGGATGCTTGTTTCCTTCCTGAGGCCGTTTCTGCCTCGCATCTCCCTGTCACGCTGCCGGACAGGCAACATCCCCCAGCCCTGTGATTACCGTGTCAGTGTCTTAACATGTCACTGGGAATACAGCACGTACATCTACATATACATATAAATGTAAATGTGCCTCCACCTCCCCCCCTCACCACTATCTCACTGCCATCTCAAGGCACCTGCATTCGACACTCTGACAGATGGAATTGATTCAGAGCTGTCCCCTCCAAGACGCCGGGAGAAATTAGCACTACCGCCACACCTGATATTGCAGCGCTGCCTTCTGGGATTTCAGGGGTGATTGGAGCCACTGGAACGTTCCGCAATGAAAGTCTAAAAAGTTGGTCACATTTGCCAGGTCATTATTCAGTAATTTAGAATGTGATAGACATCCCCGCTGACAAGCTTTTGTAAGCCTGATACACTAAGAGCACGTCCTCATCGTTTACATCCTCTGTAAACAGTGTCCCACTCCACTGGGTACACCAGAGCTCAGCAAATGATTAATTCCTACATCAGCGTGGCTATTGGTAGAAATCAAAGCTAATCACTGACCAAACAAGTAATTATTGGTTAATCTGAAACAAGAACCGGATGAAACGGCAGCACACAAGGAAAAGCTGGGCAGGACTAATTAATCAGTGCTTCTTATGCTCACTCGATATCCACGCTGACGGCAAATCAACTCCTTCCTCATCTATACAGTATCGGGACATTGTCTAGTCACTTCTGCTGTTCAGTAGATGTGAGCTTGTGCTCCTACGTTCCTACTCCTGGCACTTGAACAGGAAATTATAATTCTAAATCTCTACCTGCATTTTTCTTCCAACCTTTCCTAGTATTGGATGGTGGATGTGTTAATAGATGCTGGCTGTCTTATCACAATATATCTTTGCCTGCACTGGCTACAAGCCCAAGGCTTTTCTAGAAGGGATCTTTACACCCCCATGACCACATGACCAGTTGTCCCCCCCCCACCCCCAGGGGTTTTCTCAGCTCCAGTGAAGTTGCACCATGCTGCAACAAATTACACTGAGCACCCTTCCATTTGGGTGCATCTCTGCATGTCTGTTCTGATCAGAGCCACAGAGGACTGTTTTGATAAATCAATCGAGAGAACAAACGTGTTCAATTGACCTTGAATGAGTCTTTCTAATTTCCAGGCGTAAAGGATTGTACCTTGTTGTGAGGAGTTACACCCTCTTATGGAAGAGACATCCTTAGTTTCAAGAAACCCAACTCTGCTCTCCTAATGAAAACAGTTTATGAGAATAGCAAGAAACGCCTTACTCAGGTTTTACGAGTTACACATTTGTGAACGGAACTTGTTGGCATAACTCGTGAAAATATACAAAAGACATGGAGAAATCAAAGGTATAAAAAAAACTAAACCAATCATATTTCAGCATGCAAGATGACTGTCACTGCCCTGGTAAAGGGGTTACTGTATGCATGGAAGAGCGTGGGACCAGCACTGGAGTTAGTCAGGCCTTGTTTGAGACCTGTGTGCCAGTTCATGTGTAACGGCTTCAGAACTGCAGACACTTACAGACCTGCAGCAAAACAGCCATAAAAGGCCGCCATATAAAATGGCTTGGGGTGTGTCCATGGTCACCAGCTTAGTAAACCCTGACTCTCACACCGGTGTGAGGGTGGGTCAGGGGAGGGGCAGGAGCTGTGGTGACAGCCCCCGGCACATCGCAAATCGGTGCTCCGTGGCTGCCCACCGGATGACACTTTAAAGTGTGTTTGCAGGCAGATGTTGCTCCCTGAGCCATGGAGTTTGGGTTTCGATAGGTGGGGGAGGGGGAGCAGTAATGGCCCACTGTGCTGTTCCCCTGCAGTCATTGAGTGTCACATACCAGGGCATGTTTGTCAAAGTTAGCATGGCAGCCTTTTCATTGATTTCTTTATCAATAACAAACCCCTGGTGTGCAGTAAAAACAGGTCAAATCAGCCCCAACCCTGGGAACTGCAGAGCTCCTCTAAAAACTGTTTAAAAAAAATATATAAAAAAAAAGGTTACTGCTAATATCAAGTGACATCAGAATGAAAACTACAGTATAGCATAGGAACAGCAACATAATACTATTTTTGTAAATAAAAATAGTATTATGTAAAAAAAAAAAAAAAAGTAAAAATAAAGATTCCCCCCCCCAAAAAAAAATACATTACCCACTAAAACCATAGTTTTTTTTTTTTTTATCCGGTTCACAAAATACCACAGACCTTCTCTCACAATTATACAGAGTACTCTATGTAATGCAGTTACAATGACATTAATTACATCTGTTATAACAACTGAAATTAATACATTAAATTGGTGTGCTTAAGTTCTGATTTCGACATAGAAAAAAATATCACAAAATTGTTCTCAACATGAACATACAACTAGTTAGAAATACATTCTCCACAAGTGCCTATTATAATTTGGTATATTTAAATGCAACAGTTTACCAAATTACCAGGTTAACCCAAAGGCTAAACTCCCATTTGATTCATTTGCAAACTATTCCATTAAGAAACAACATGCAATTCAAATTCAAATGTGTAATTCAAATTATATATACTTAACACAGTTTTGCATTTACAGTTTTGTATTACAGTATTTGAATGTCTGTTAATATTATTCCCAGACACAAAAAACCCCATTAGGGCTGTTTATTTGCTGTCTCCTGTAAAGAGAGCTATCACCCTGGCTACCACCTGAAAAAGGTACACAGCACACATTCCTCATTCTTTGAAGATCCAAGTCCTCTCAGCGTGTGCCACAGAGCAGACCACAGTGTTCAACAGTGCCCATCTCTTCAGCCACAACCCAGAATGCACCTGGGACCTCGAGGCCTCAAGCCAACCACTAAGTAGAAAAGGAGGCCCCTCAATCCTAAAACAAAAAAGAATGTCCACCTCTGAATTTCCACAGGTTAATGCCTGGACACATGCCAGGGATGGAGCTCACACTTCTGTTTGGTAAAAGTCTCAGCGGTCCAGCTGCATTCCTGGTCTCCTATTCTCTTCTCACACTCAGAAGGTGCTGAGATATACTCCCTCTTAGTTACACTCTAAAAAACACACAGTAAGTGTGTAAAAATTAAGAATGATTCAGTCGCGTAGGTCTATTCATTGCTGGTACAGTCTGCACAACAGTTTATTTCTATATACTGTTATGATGTGCCTGCTATAGTGTCACAGGAAAATGATGGAGCGATATTTCCAAGGTAACGCAGGGCAACAGCTAAGTAAAATGTACTTCTACGAATACTGCATTAAAGTAACTGCACCATTTAGTATATTATATTATTTGGTTCTATTGTATTTGAAGGTGAAATAACACACATATATACAGTACAGCTCTTTATGATATACGAGAATATAATTCACAAGGAATATAGGAAAAAAAAAACGTAAACATTAAAGGTGTCAGTTTGCCAGCAGAGAACCATCAATTTAACTGACTTCTGGAGTAAACACCGCATACGGTAAAACTGACACCTGTTCTCTACAGAACTTGAGTCTGGCATCGAAACAAAATATACATTTTAAACAAAACGAGAACAAAAGACAGAGAGAGTAGATGCAGGTAAAACATTTATTTCTGAGATCATGCTGAGGTTTGAAGATGGAGTGTACAAAAAGAAAGGGAAAGTGTAGAGGTGGTGGCAACAGGGAGGAAGAACAGATGGTGGGTGTGGGACTCGTCATCTACAGAAACGTTCATTTGGGTAGTTAATCTGCTCAGGACCAGGAGTGGGAAGTCTAAATTCATACTCTCTAACCACCTTTGATATTCAAGAGGATTACACCTTGTGTTCAAATAGAGGCAAAAGAAAAAAGGGAAAGAAAGGCGACACGACACAAAATGGAATTAGTGCCTGCTTAAGGACTTCTTCATTATTGTTAACTCCTTCCAGTTCATTAAGCCTAATCCTTATTAGAGTGTAAGTAACGCCGCTCTGAATGGGCTGGCCACTGCCACAGGGACATGTGTGTCTATTGTGACGCTGTGGGGTTAATCCCACTCCTGTGGTGGGGGCCGCGGCAGGGCCCGGGGGGAGGGTCTGGGGTCCATAGTGTTCCCCCAAATGCTAGTACTTCCCGGGGCCCCTGGGGCTTGCAGCCGGGGGCCCCTCTTGGCCGGCTGCATGGTGAAGCGTGAAGCAGCTTCCTTTGTTAATCAATCTGCCGGGCTTTCTCTAGCCGAACGCCGAGAGGGGTCACGCACTTACGCTGACACGCGAGCAAAGAGCCAATAAGGCCGCTTAATAGGAACACACAGGAGAACAAGGCTGACTTTTTGTTCACGGCCACTCTCGACGCTCTGTCCTTCTCACCGCTGCGCCCCGTCTACGCTCACACGTCAAGCCGTCCCGTGAGCCGATGGTGATCTAAAGCAAGTCCAAAAAGCAGAAAGAAGAACAAAGTACTGTTTGGGGTTGAGGTCTAGTTGGTTGCTATTATCCTACAACAGGCAGCACTGCAAGTAAGATGAGAGGAAGACACACGGAGAGAGAACAACAGCTTGCATTTTTTATGCTTCTCACAACCCTAGATGCTAAACAGGTAGCAAAGGACCACAAATAAACCTATTCAGAAATAATTTGCTGCACATTTGGAAGCTACTCAGTTGCTCATTTGATACTTTTATCCCAGCTGAATTGTAATTTTATCAATGATTAATACTGTGATTTATTTTGTTGGAGCAAGCGAATGATAAACCTTTCTAAACTACCCCAGCCACAACCTAGCATGCTGGATTATGAGTCCAGGTCATGGACCTCTATGCTACCTGCTTTCCCAAACTCCACTTCCATCCAATTGCCATATCAGTTTACTCAATATGAATAAGTGACCAAAACAGCAATCTATAGAGCAAAACTTTGGTAGTGAAGATAAAAGAAGAGGGCGCAATTAAAGGGAAGGATTAACTTTCATGGGGCCAACTGTCTCCAGTGGCTTTTTATGACCCATGGAAAGAGGGAGCACTGTATCTTTCTGAAGGCTTGAAGCAGAGAGTCTGGCGGCTCTGACAGCTCATAACCAGTGCTTTATAATGTAGCCTGTGGTCTCATTAGACCTCCAGTTCAAGACAGTACGGTTACAGTCTACCCTCACCTCCACTCATGCCCTAAATCAACTTCTGTCATAAACAAATAACTAACACGCATGTAAACTGATATTAAACACACACTCCTGTCTGTATTCACCTAACACATTACATGGGAGTCACTCAAGATCATAGGGACTATAAGGATAATACTTAAATGATATCTCTGAGCACAACCGCTCCCATGGAACAGGACACAAAAAACACTGACTGTCTGCTATAGGAACAACAAAACAGCATCAGCTCCGCTAAGTGGATTAGATCGTAAGTAAACACTTGCCAGTCGACCCCTGGCATCTCAGTAGGACACCGCATAAGCCATCTTAATAAAAGTACAGGAATATTAAATGAAAACCAAACCCTTTTCAAGTGTAAACAAACTTCACGGTCCTCCCCTTCCTTCTGACATAGGCGGTGCAAGAAGGTCACAGGTTAAACTCGCTCAGCTTCCGTGCCATCTGGGGAAACAAAGTCAAACATACCAACACGGCAACTAGAGTAATACTCTCAGATCCGCTACTGATTTTCACTCATTATTTCACTGCATTATCACTGCGTGCATATTAAGATCATCGTTTAACACCATTTAACAAGACAGAAATCCCAAGTTCTAAATTGGAAATTCATTCCCTCAGGTCATTTTTAATATGAGAAACTTGAAATGCATTTGATCTGCCCTAATTTCAATTAATTAGACAGGATGACTGTTTAGGGAGACCCAGAGGGTTGGTAATGTGGGCTGAGGGGCTGGAGGAACACAGTGGAAACTACGAGAGTCTCGTCAATAAACTGCTGGAGACTAATTATTTCGCAAATCAGCTTTGCAAAGTCTCGACATTTTACCACAGGACTGTACCCTAATTACTGGTCACACCATCCATTACTGGCCCTTCTCTGCCCACGGTGGCGATGCCACTTTGGTTGTTAATGACAACCCCAAAGCTGTTCATTAGAGCAGGGCCGCACGCTATGGGGAAAGGGGACTGGGGTGGGTAGGGTGGCATGGGCCTGACCCTTTTAATTTCCATAGCAAAAAGGCCACAGTGGATAAAACAGGAGGGTTCATGCGGAACCAGCTGGTGCCAGCAAAGGTATGAAGAAGCACAGTGCTGACAACTTCAACAGCAGCTGTGCTCACGGAGTCATGGTATAAATCAACAGGTGACAAAACCCACATCTCAGCATCACAGATCTACTGCCACGCTCGTGCCCGTTTCAGGGGACATTAAAGCATGGCAAGCATGCGTCTTGCACAGCAAGTGCACTGGCGTCTCACCGTTCTCAGCTTTTAACATTCGAGGGTACACGATATAGAGATAATACTACAGCGAGGGACACATGCATGAGAAACACCAAGTCCGCACATGCAAGAAACAGCACTGCTTCCCCACAACTACACTGTCACACCTCTTATATTAGCTGTTGGCCTTTGTATTTCTGCATGAAAAATGGGCCCAAACACAAGTAGCCTGCAGATACAGAGAAAGAACGGACCACACACCGTATTTAAAACACAACCCAACTGCAATACAGCCGTGATTTCTTGTAGACTGGAATTGCACTAACAACCACACAATGGTGTGAATGGTGTGATATACATTGTTTGCGCTTCTGAAAAATCACAAATGCTGGATTTTACCTGCACACTCTTCTCAATTAGAACAAACCATTTGATGGTTTACTGGGGAAGTATTATTCACAATGTTCAGTGTTCCCACTGAACACAATCCCACACAATATGGCACCTTCCCAAGTTTGGGCACCTCTTCTGTTTAGGTTCTAGATTTTTTTCCCACCAGTTAATGATATTAGCCCTTAAAGTTGTTCAGTTAGCCAGAACAACGCCTTTCCCCCTCACACTTCACTGGCCAAAAGCCAAACTAAACAATACAGATTATAATCAATAATACACTGAACTAATTGTGAATTAAGTCTTATAATTGATCCTTATTAAATTATTAGCTGTTTGTCACTGTCTTTACATTGTGATAGTAGGTTACATGTCAATGGCAGGAATATTGCCCTGTTTGTTTGTGTTGGTGGATATGGGAGGTGACCTACAGGTCAGAACCCCCCCCTTCCTGAAGCTGCCCTGGGTGAATGTGGCTAATTGGTGAGTTGTGTGAAGAGGCAGCTGTCCTGGGCCGTGAACTCGCTGCGTGTGCCTGGGTATAAAAGGTAGAGGAGCTGACAGCCGCCTCTCCGAGCTGTGGCACCTATTCTCCTGCCCTGAAAGGCAGGGGCTTCTCTGCTAAATAAAACCTACCTCATTACTGCAGGTTATCTGTTTCTAATGCCATGACAAGTGGGCCTGTTGGTCTTCTTGTTCTCGCAAACCGTGGGGAAATAAAAGGTCAACAAATAAAGGTGAAAAACAACAGTGTCATGAGCCTACAAATCAAGGTGAACTGATGTGAACACAAGTAAAAAGGACTGAGAGCAGCTACTATTACATGGAATGGTGTCTTTAACACACACGCGCATGCACACACGCGCACACGCACACACACAAAACCCATTGGTGAAAGAAAGAAAAAGCACTATAAACTACACACATATAAGCACATACAGAATCATTCTAAGATACACACGAGTAAATTAAGTTTACATACTGTACTGTTTTTATGTACACTTTTCACCATGTGCAATCAAAGATAACTATCCTACAGGGAATCACTCACTGCTAACATATAAAGCTGAAGATGAACTATGCAGATTACACATGCATGTACATGCACACAGACGCACAAGAAAGCCCATATAAATTAACACCAAGTTTATGGATAGCAGTTTCAGAGTAAGTAAGCAAAGGGGACAGAAAGCTAACGCACCTCTTGGACGTAGAGGGCTTAAGATTGTGCATTAAGTACACATGCATTCCGTGGTGTTGTCATTCATCCCCTCTAATGCTTGGCCCGGGGTCCCCGCGCAGGGCAGGGGGCAGCCTGCACTCGGCACCCCTGGGGTTTCCATTATCACTGCACCATTCTCTAAAATGGAGGTCATATCAGGTGCAGTTTTCACAACCTGCTTTTCCAAGTGCACCATTTTCCCAGAAAATCTCACACACACACGCGCGCACGCGCACACACAAATTATTATCTGGAAAAGTGTGTGTGTGTGTGTGTGTGTGTGTGGGGGGGCTTCTAACAAGCAAGTCACACCTTTTATAGCTGCTTAAACAGCACCGGACAAACAATACGAGAAGAGTGTCACAGACAGGAGGCTCACGCGTGTTCAGCGTGCCGCATGCATCAGCTGTGCTTTCTTTGGATGGCATATTGGGAACAGCTGCTTTACGGGTCCTTTAAGTGAGAAACCGGCTGGCTGTTACAGACCATACACTGTTATCTCAGCAAGGCTGTGGCCTCCCTGCAGCGCCCATCTTGCTGTTTGCTGCCCCTCACTCTTCAGTGGCAAGGCACAGAGCCTCAGCTCAGCTAAAAGCAGAGACAAACAAAGTAAAATTTGAATGACACTCCACTTTAAAGCGCGGCCCAAACGCAGCATCGTGCAAAGCAGCACTTGGTCAGCTCGCTTTGATGAACACCATGTTGACATGGTTTTGTAGATCACACCTTTCTGATCGTCCTATTAAGTCTCAGGTGCACCGGCTGCTTCCCGAACAGTTCCAAGTTTAACCCTTTACTATAACACCAAACTACTTGAAAGTGTTATGTACCTGTAACTTTGACAAATATATTATAATCAGTAAAAAAAAAAAAAATGAGTACATACTTAAAAAACGTTGTCATAATTTCCTTAAAAACACATAACCTGTGTATGTATGCAAGACATCTCAACAGTACTTAGTATTTGAATGTAATATTAAACACCTTCAGACAGTCGTGGCATAAGCGCTGATTTTGAAAACACAGTGCTGTAAAAACACCTGACGTAGAATACTAGTACAACAACAACAGCTGTTTATTAGTATGTGCAGAATGTGTACGGCCATAAAGAGGCAGCATCTTTGTGAGCGAGGCGTCCCACTACTGCCATATGGGTAATTGATCATTCAGTATCATAAAAGTGGGAATGTCTCCTAATGGCCCACTTCTTAAAAATAGAATGCCGCGTGCATTTATCTCTTCATAATTTCACTTACTTTGTGTTTATGTTCATTCGCGGGACTCACAGTTATGATTATGAAAGAAACATTAGGACAGGGCGATGCATCAGGCGTCGTCAGCGATGATCAATGGGCCGTGCTCCCCTGTCATTTGGACTCGATCCACCCAAAGCCACGCAGATGCTTCACATAAATGCGCCGGAGCCGGAGACCGTTCGTACGGGGCGCGTCCAGGCAGGTCCGCAATCCACCTGACGCGGCGTAGGAAATTTGTGACAGATCGGTCAAACGGGTTTCACTCATAATGGTTAAGGTCAGGGGCAAGTGAGCTGATCTCAAGTCAGCTGCAGTGGGCACAGAGTGAGCAGAGCCGGTGCTGGAGCGGTCCAGAGCAGCAGGCTGAAGCATGGCTCATTCTGGGGCACAGAAAACAAGCTTCTTTCCAGTCATTTAACAGACATACGACTTTTCTATTTAAAACGACTAACCCACCCACTCCCTCTAATGGCTTTCTCCACCTCTCCCCCTGCATTATGTAGATAACCTCGGACGATATATATCCTGTGCGGGTCAAATGGAGGTCGCAGGCACAGACTGTGACAGAGGCAGCCAATCCCAGTAAATCAGCGACGGGGAGGGGGTGGTTAGCAGGGCCCTGTGGGGTGTCTGCCACATGGCTGTAAGACAATCGCACGGTCCGAGGGAGGCAGGAACGTGACTGACAGAGGCCATCAGAGGACGTGGAGAACCTTTGATCGTTGGAGAGGGAAATTAGGAGGAAGCAATCTGATGTAGTGTAAGTCACACCAGTAAAGCGCTGGGTGTTGGGGGGTGGGGCATATCTGCAAACCCAAACCTGAACCTACAGGTAAATGGCAAGGTGCACAAACACAAAGGGGAAGTGAACTGACGTCACCCGATATGAAAAACCCACAAGTGTTCACTACGTTGGCCACTGGTATGACATCAAGGACGCAAGGACATCACCTCAGCACCCGCAGAGCGCCTCCATAACTCACAGCTCCACAAATACAGCAGAGACCTGACACCATAACCCTACCTTCACAACAACGCCCCCTTCACATTATTCAGCCGGTGAGGAAACCTTTCAGGGGGTTTTTGCGTACGCTTTGCGCGTCCAACCTAAAGCGCCTCCATTCACACCGAAACACCTCAGCATCGATTATCCTCTCTCCAGCACATCCCGAATGAGACGATTTCCCAGGCAAGGCTCTTTCCTTAACGTCACACACGGAACGCTAATGACCGTTCTCCGAGCACTCCTTTTAATGATGGAGACTAATTAACACTGATTGTTGTTATTAGTATCGAAGATTAAAGCTGAGATACGTAATATGACACCATGTCATATCAAAAACACAATGAGCAGAGCTGACAGGACACAGGTACTTATAGCCCTGTGCAGTGACAGACAACAGGGCAGCGGCCCTCGGTAAGATAAGCGCATAAGGGGGTCACCGTCGGCCTGCTAAGTCAAAGGCACAAGCACTGTACTGTCAGCAGCCATCACCATTACATTTCTGTAATTCAGCAGGCAGAAACAAACTTAACCTGGCAAAACATTTGGAAAGGGGAGTATAACGACCACTATACTGTACCAATATTTGTTGTCAAAAAAAAAAAACTATAATTTGGACAGTTTTAACAATCGCAATAAAGAAAATCAATTTGTCTGAATACGTTCCAAAATTCTACCATTATTTAATTATTTAACATAGGTCATTAATATTTACTTAGAAATAACAATATGATAAAAAATAACACCTAAACATGACATAAAATTTTGTTTTTTAAAGTTCCGTGGAAATTTTAATTTTAAAGAAAAAATGTTAAAAATATGCATTCTAGGAACTTTTTTGTTATTTATTTATTTATTTTTACAAAGACGGAATCGGTTTATTCGGAAAATACGAGCGGAACTGTAGAGAGCAGTAAGGAGGCACGAGGCCTGAATGCCGTGTACTCTGCTGCCCCTTGTGGAGTTAAGTTACATTTTACATTCCATACAGCAGCAGCTCAGTACTAAGGGCGGCTGCTTGAACATTAGCATGTGCAGAGCAAATTCAATACAATTTGTAAGAAGATGATCTATCATTTGTTTATTACTGAATGGGTAAAGTGCTTTATTTTTAAAGCTCTACTGGAATGGCATTAAAAAGATTTTTGTTGTTCTTGTTCTAAAACAGTCATGCAGACAGGATGAGGCGGTCAGGGTTAGCAGCTCCAGGAGAAGTGGGTTTGTAGCGCTCCAAAAAGCCCAGCATCACACCTTCCATCCCACCTCTCTGGGCAGCACACAAAGGCCAGTGCAGCATCCTGCACATTGCGATCCCTATCTCTGGCCCTGGAAGCTACTCTGCTCCACTGCAGGCTTCAGTTCATCCTTACGCATCCAGCGGACCGCGCTGGTCAACCAAAGAGCCCAATAAAAGCTCCAGGAATAATCCTGTCTGCCAGCAGATCTGGTAGCGACAAACAGGGGCCTTTGCTACCTGTTGACTTATATGTACAGGAAGCGGCAGGACTTACGGCCTGTGGAGTGTCCTGCTGCTCACAAAGGGAGCTCAGCACTCGTGCTTATCCACCCCGCTTCAATACCCAGCAACTGCCAGTCTGTTATTCTGCCAATGATGTGGATGGGTGAGGGGGGCAATTCCACACCCTCCCAGAAAGACTCTCACTTTGCATGCTCTCCCTAAATCAGTGAAAGAGGGGGGGTAGCCGCGGAGTCCTAATCCTGAATTTGAGGGGAGTGGGCACAGGGTGGATTTCCAGCGAAGGAGAGCACGCGGCGCGGGCTGTAATTAGGAGGAGAATTTGTCATGCTCTCCAGCCACCGTGCGGATGAGAGGCAGTGAATACCAATCTCCTGACTGTTTACCCAGAGACAGGCTGCCGCGGCGGCTTGCAGGCCCAGCCATGCCCACATTAATATTTGATGCAGGGAGAGGGGGACGTATGCTTGGCTCCTGTTTATTTAGGATATTGTGGAATACTTCAAAATTTGCAATTTTATTGGTTTCCGCCCTGTTGTGGTAAGGGTGGCAGCAAAGGCTCTGTGGAGCGAGTGTGTGTGTGTGTGTGTGTGTGTGTGTGTGTGTGAGAGGGGGGTAATAAGTGGCCCTTTACTTTGGCCCAGTGATGCTACCCATCCAGTGTGGCTGAAAGATGTCCCGCTTGTCCCTGTCCAACACAAGGACAGACAGTGGGACATTGGACTGGCTTCCTCAGTCATAAGACCAAGTGAAGCACGATGGTTAGAAACAGCTGAAATAGCAGAAAGATGCTCTGTGGCCGTACGGCGGAGACAGGCGCTTAACCCAGTAAAACATCCTTTAACATAAATGGCAAAACAAGAGGTCACTTTAGATAAGAGTGTTGAACAAACAACCAAATAATAATGGAAATAACTAACGATGGAGACAGCAAACAGGCTCTGTTTCTGGAGCAAGACAGGCAACGCACTAGGCCATACCTTCCTAATTACTATTCGGTCACCATCCATCTGTGTCTTTTTGTTTCTGTGGCCCTTTAATTCACCATTCTCTGCATCCATAATAAATACATCTCTCTATTGCTCCATTTATGAAAAAGGTCCTTATATAAATGCACACATATATAATGCTAACTCCTCAATATAACTTCAAATCCTGCCCCAGTACATCACTTTAATAACAGCGCGGAGGCATGATTAATGCTTGGCCTCACACATCTATATTGTGTTCACAGATGTATGTAAACGCGGGACTCTAGGTCACCAGTTACACTGGCTTTTCTGAGCGCACCAGCACAGAGACACACACCCAACTGGCTCTGCGTTAGAGCAAGTCAAAGACTGCAGGCAGGCACAGCAGAACCACAGCAGTGCTATGGCACCACAGTCTGACTGCCATCCTCTCAGCCATGGGAAGGAGAACGGAGGTCCAGAGGAAATCCTGCTATCTCCCCTCCCTCTACCCATCCATATATTCTAAAGGAAACACAAAATATATAAGTATCTGACTTGAGACATCTAGTTATTAGTATTCTGTATACACAGAAGTACTGACAGTGGTTCTGTATTTTTGCAAGTATGCATATAATTTATTGTGGGGAACACAATTTACATGGGTAGTCAATGCCTGTTTTACAGCCTCACAAATAGATGTATGAACTGAAGCATATAATGGTTGTGAAAGCAGCGGGTGCAAATATGTTCTAAATCTTCCGAATGTGCTCCACGAAAAATGTAACCAAGGAATATAAAACAGATTAATTCTTGCATGTTATATATTGGTTTTTGATTTACAAATCTAATCGGGGGAGATTCGCCTGGAGTAGGAGGGGTGCATGGCACGGGTGTGAGGAATGCTGACGGGGTCCGGGGCCCGCGTGTCGGCCCGCTCCTCTGGCCCCGCCACCTTGCGCCCCGTCCTGCATCTATTCTCAAATGATAATTTACAGTCCATATTAGGCCTTGGGAACAAGAGGTGGTTAAATGGGCAATGAAAACCCCTGAAATGACACCTTTTATCCCGGGGTGCATTGATGGAATGGGCTCTCCGTCTTTTTCTCCCTGAGTGTTTTTCAAAGCGACATTCCTGTATTGTACACTTGAGTGAAACGCAGGGCAGAGTCATCTTCACACACATTATGACCTGCAGAAGGGCCGTAGTGGCTGTCCGTCTGCCTCTGAACTTTTATCTTCCACCACAATAAAGGCACTGCAGAGAGGTTAGAGTTGCTTCACAATGACTGGGGAACAATTTGACCCTGATAAATTTAAGATAAAATAGCCCTTAAACTCCTACCCTTAACCACGAAAAGGTAGATGTGGGTAGGGCACTCAGAGAGGACAAAAGGGGGAGGGGGTGGGGCAAACATTTCAAGTGGGGGTAAATTTTACGAAGCATAGTAATTCTATAATTTATTCTTTTGCAACATTTAAATTACAGACACAGGCGGAGCGGCAAAGAGAAGGGACATGAAGTACTTAAGCTGTTTGTGATGAATTTATTAAAGAGGATATTCTTAAACCATTAGCTGTTAAAGGTTTACAATGCACATATAAAAAAAACAGGAAAGTGACCACATCGCATAAATCTCACCTGGCGTTTCCATTATAAAATGTAAAGGGGACTCGTCACAGGGACGACAGGGAACGCGTGAATTGACAGTTTAATGGTCAATAATTGGTAGAGGCAGGGGGATGGGGGTGCCCCTGAGGAGGGAGCCCGTGCAATCTGTAACGCAAAATGAATCTTTGCTGACAACTGAGAGTGGCTGGGTGGCAGAGGGGCTGAGTCGATGAGGAGTGGCACTCACCTCCATGCTTCTCCCCCTACCCCATGTCAAGCCTGGGTGCCTGCGCGGCACTGTGAGGATGACGCAGATCCTCCAGGTTGGTTAAAAAAATAAATAAATAAAAATTTTAAACCCCAGGACATGAAATGTGCTTCTTGGGCAACAACTAACGGCCAACGCTTAGAACGACATTAGAAAGCTGACATTTTGATTCCAGTCCCTTAGTTGGTACTGTCCATCCAAACTGACTTTCAGAGTAATACGCTAGGCACTACAAACCATGTATCATGCCTTGCGCCGTAAGCATGGAGGGAAAATAACCACGTAGCTGGAGTTACTCACCAGCTCATGCAGACCTTGTCAAGCTCCTTGTAAAAGCCCTTGCTACTTCCAAATGCTCTTCAGAATCAAATGAAGGCTGAACTGTCATCCAAGCCTGTAAATAAAACTGCTGGCTGCAGACCAACGCTCCAGCCCCTATCTGAGGTCAGCTCGGCTGTCTGGACCGGCTGGCTGGTCGCTGACCTTTGTCACTTCAGGGCCGCTGACCTACACACACGCTCAGCACCAGAGCAGCATTCAACACCCCAACACAACCCCACACCTCCTTCATCAAAATTTAACCAAGCAATTTCTCTGAACGCTGCATCAGCCTGATCAAAACAAGCAAAAAGTATTAATAATAAAAAACACTATGAATAATACATTTGAACGTGAGCTGAAATAGAACTTCACTTATTGGTTTGCTAAGTGACTTGGTGGCTTCCATAATGTTCGAGGGAAATCCGTCCACTTGCACTTGAAGGGATATCGTGTCTTCTATTCCTCACTGACTCCTGTCTTTTAAATTAACTTCGTCCAGATTTTGAGGATTCGAAGCTCCCCCTAACATACATCAGACGTTTTAGCTACAGTAGCCACTCTCATACTGTTGATGTGATCTTGAAATGTTTCCTAAGATCCTGCCCTGTACAAAAGTAGCACACTCACATAACACTTACAGAGCCACTTTTGTCACCTAGACAATATCTCAACCGCCACTGTAAACATAAGGAAGAGTTTACAGCCTCGTGAAGTTCAAACATCTGAATTCTACACCAAAAATACAAATGGAAACGATAATCGCTATGTAAAAACATCTCCACAAATCTCACTACATAAGGCCAAGGCCAAGCCAGAATCCCACTTAGACAGGGACTGGAGATTGGGACGGCCGAACGCAAACCCACTGGAATCACGACTTGTGCGCCGACATCGGCAGGACAAATAAATAAATCACAGCTGAGATCTCAGTGCGGTCTTTACCAGGTCATTGTTTTTCCCCTGATCCATTAAGGGATAATAAGAGGCACATTAGATGGGGACAGCCATGGCGGATGAGCCCACTGGCCTGCAGGTGAGCGTCTGTGTAATCTGGGCGTACGCACCATCCACAAAATGAAAACAAATGGGGTGTCATACTCAGGAGGAAATCCATCCCTGTCCCTCTATTTTTAGCCATCAGCTCCGGCAGCACGTGCTCGGCACTGACCTCGGTGAGGCAGGTGTCACCGCACACGAGCTCTTCCTCACTCTAGGCGCCAGCCTCCAGGAGGCAAAGCCGCAGAGCCATGAAAACATGAACAGCTACATGCCAGCAAACGGCACACGCCTGTATATCCGGTTCCATACTAAGATATGAACGAAGATGCAAGAAAAATACAAGTCGTTAACGAAACAGTATTCTATAATTTTTGGTTTTGTATAATCTGCCAAAATTATGCACTGGATTCAAACCTGTAGATACATAACACAGCAACACAGAAATTATACTGAAACAGAAAACCTTTCTACACTGCTGTGTATGACCAAATTCACTTCTCTTCCCTACAGTATTTCTGACTAACTAGTACAAAACACACAATGTTTTGGTCAGATGAGGCTTACAATGTTAAGCGTACAAAATACATTACAAATCAAATCCACCAATGGAAAGGCGATACAAAAAAAAGTACTGCACACAATGCATGACCATTCCTGAGGAGTTGAAGCAAACTACATGAAAACTACAGGAACAAAATGCTCTGTCCCATCAACTGTACATGAACTAATCACCAGGAGGGCCATTTGACCATTCTACTACCTCCATACTTTGTACGTCCACAACAACATCGCAGCTGTCAAACACAGTGAAAAGCCACTGAACACCTCTCAAGCATGTCTTCCACCCACCCGGGTGGGAAGTGGAGGTCTGCACTGCTGCTTATTTATTTATTTCTTAAAAGGCAGGAGAAGGGGGGGACCTCATCACATAGCCTTCTAATTAATGAATGGTTTAAATGTCATGGTGATGGGGAGCACTTGACAGGGGTGCAGGGCCCAGCCCGCGTGATTTAAAGCCCTCACTGCAGAGCCCAGACACCCCAGGGTTCAAACTTAATTCCACGCGCAAGGCACTCAATCGTCCCTCTTAACAATCTCTCTGCCAGCAAACCCCATCTGGAACCACGGTGGGAGACTCTTGCAGGTCCGCCTCCCTACGCCCCCCCACATTCCCTGTCATTGCCACCCCCACTGTCCCCTCCCCACCTCCCCTCTTCAGTAGCCCAAATATTAAATTAAAAATTAGTGCTTTTGTCACCTTGTTAGGAGGTTTCAGGAAGGTTCATAATGGAGGTTTTCTGGATGGGTTTCATCACTTCTGAGGAGGCTTCTTAGACGTCAGGCAACAGCATCCGCTACCTTCCTCCCAGCACACAAAGCTGGCCAGGCCCTCAACGCTCACAAACTCAGGTACAAGAAACAGACAGACACTAGAATGAATCTCTACGAAAGCAAAGCTTTGGAAATTTGTTGTTTGTGCAAGCAAGCCAGCCAACTACTACGTCAACCACAGAGAGGGTCACAGAAGCCGAATGTGGTCGAAATGAAATGGTATTTGACAAGCAGCTGATTCTGTTCAAACTTGATTCTGTTCCACTTGCTTTCTTTTTTACATTAATTGTATGGACACAGTTCACTTAAAACCTCATTTAGTAATTTTTCATAACCTGCCTTAAATTTTACCAGTGATTTTCCTGTCGTGACAGACTAGCATACAGCGTTATGAACCTGAATTCTGAATTTCTCCAGTCAGTTAAAATAACTGTAGCAAACTGAAGCAATATGTGGTATTGCCATCTTAACATATTTGTGGTACCTCTCTAACATTGAGAAAAAAAAATTATTTGTAAACATATGTAAACATCATGCAGAACTGTGCTACCATTTCAAATATCCAAAACCAAAGGACATATGCTGGTCAAAGGCATGTGCGCTGAGCAGCGTTAGCTGGATAGTGGAGGAGGGGGCTGGGTGTCTGTAAACCTTACTGCAGGTTCACCTCACTGTGTACGCACAGGGATGAATACGCAGCCGTGACACATGCCAGCACACTGGCCCTTTAAACCGGTGCCCCCTTTATTCAAAGCAGGCCAATTTTTCCTCTGCTCTCTGATAAGAGGTTTGCAAAACAGGAACCCAATTCACATTATCTGCTTCCCTCATTGTCTACATTAACCTTCCCCATGGTAACTTGTTCCCCTCCGCAATGCTACACTTGTCTAGCCGCAACACGTCAGCGCGGAGGGCCGGCTGTGTCATGCAAATGAGCTCGGGTCCCGTTGTGGATGCTTCGGGGGAGCAGCGGTTTATCAGGAGTGCACGGCTGCCAGAGCAGACGCATGCCGCCTGCCCGTGTGAAAGGGGGCCACTGAGGGTACTGCCTTGTTTACAGCTCAATGGTCATCTGCAGACCTTGTGCAGAGATGAGATAAACGAGAACAGCAGGGAGGTCTAGTTCCCGTCGAATCCTAACCCTAACGTCGCCCTTTCGCCACGCTCGTTTGTCCCCTTCTATGCGACTCTAATGCTGAGCCGGCTCGGTCGGCGTATGTGGGAGGACACCAGCACTGACGCAACGTTCCGCTTAGTCGCTTTGAAGCTGAGCTGCAAGTTGTGTTTTACTTACTTTGTTTTACGATGTGAGATGAGAATGCTTTTTCTTTACAGGTAGGTTAAATTCTGTGGCAGAGTATCACAGAGACCCACATCTCAGAATCAGTGCCAGCTCGTTGAAATAATACTTGAAGGGGATTTAACTGGCTTGCTCGCGCTGCCGCCACCCAGAGGAAATGACCCATCTCAGATCCACGCTGACCGCAATCAGCGCCATAAAGAGCTGACTGTTAGCAGGGCGACTGCGAGAACAAGAGCCTTTAAACTGGCACATCAGGTGAAAATATGGCCCCTAGTATCTAATACCACAGGCTCTGCGAATTAGAGACACCCCAGTAAACCAGCAGACAAAGCATTCCCATTAGAGAGGACTGAAGGTAAAAAATGAAAAAACATCCACGGTGTCGTTTTGAGAGAGAAAACACGTCATAAGACATGCCCCGTGATGAACCTCCACCAAATGCTGACAGTCTTTAATTCTCAACAGAAGCGAAAAAGGAGACATTGACAGGGGCCTTAATCAAGCGCTCTTCTTTGGAGAAGTAGCAAGTGGAGAGAGAAGGAAAGCTGGAGACAACCGGACAGCCCAGCCGCGCTGCCTCACCGAGAGGCCGAGTGCCCGTGAGATCCAGGACCGCTCTGTAGCAGTGACCCCCGGAAAAGCCCAGTCTGTGCGGCCTGGAGCAGGGACAGCAAAGCAGGCTTCACTTAGAGCCCGCTCATGCAGCCTCCCCCTCCCTTGCTCATTTACCGCACCCCCCAACACCACCTCTTGCAACACCACCAGTGTCACCCCTCCCCTTTTATTTCTTCTGTGCTTTTAATTTATGCCCAGCATACTAACCACTCAATACCAGCAGCGTCTGCAGTGCTGGAGATAGCTGTTAATGAGAAGAGGTCCCCTCCTTTATCTCCTCTATTCTGCCACCATTATCTGCGTGCAGTCTATAAGCGCGCAGTTACCTTACCGGGCCGATAACACCCGAAAGGCAACGAGCGCTGATGAGCTTTCTATATAGTGGAGTCCGCACAATACCCCATATCGGAGGAGCAGACCTCGAGGAAAAAAAAAAATGAGGAGAAGAAGAGAAGAAGAAAAACCCAGACCCCCGTGCGTTGGGCAAGCTGTGCCGCTTTGCCCTGAATATCCAGCGAATTTACAACCTCGCGGCCCCCTCGAAACACGACTTCTCGTACGCCCGTCTCCCTTCCAGCTGCTGCAGTTCCTTATCTTCCCTCTTCCTCTTCTGCCTCTGAGATAACAGTAATTCTTCACCATGCTGTATCTTCTGCCCCTTCAAACCACCCCCTCCAGAACACCAATCTCCACAGCCCCACACTCAAACTGTAGCCATACCCCCCCAATATCCAACCCCCCCCAACCAACACCCACAATACACTACCACCAAAGCAACCTGCATGAGGAGACACTGCAAATGTCTTTCTGCTCAGTAAAGATAAAGGGTTAAAGACTATACAGCACTCGGGCCCGTCTGTGAGATGTGGGGAAAAGGGAGAGAAAGAAGGGAAGGCAAAAAGGGGGGAAAAAAAAGAAATCAAGTATTCAAGTAGAGATTTTTTTATCAGTTGTACAGCGTATAAAACAGTAATTTTTGCCTCTTTCACTTAGTTTTTTTTATTATGAATGTGGCTGCAGCCTGGAGTGTTGAAGCCAGATAAAAGAATTAGTGGTTGCACAGAGGGACCAGGGCGCTAAGTACAGCCGTGAATTAGAATGTCTATCTCTGTCGCTCGTGGCTCATCCGCTCCAGCCAGCCAGGCTCTGAGCTCGTAAACAATTTAATCTTTTCACTACAGTTCGAAAAAAAAGAGAGGGGGGGAAAAAAACGAGCTGTGGACATTACTTCTCCGCTTTCCTCTCCACAATTCCTTCTTCCTCTCAGTAGCCTCTCCTTTAAAAAAGAAAACTGACGCAAACATTTGTAAGGTGCTCGAAGATTGAATCTGTTTTTTTTCCCCCCCCCTTTCCTTTCTTATCCCCTCCTCAAACATCTTTTTTTTTTTTTTTTTTTCTTCCCCATACCTCCCAGACTTAAAATTGAAGAAGTGCACCTGATCCACCTCTTGGGCTGTGGGCTACCCTGGAGGGGAAATGGAATCTTTGCTGGCTTTAAAGCATCCTCCCTCAACACACACACACACACACACACACACACACCCACACCTCATACATCCACTGGGGGCCTCTGTGGTGCGGTCACCAATGGGGAATTGTATGCACAGCAAACATGCTGCTGCTAAAGTTTATTCATGACAGCAAACCTACAAAAAGCCACATACAAAGAGTACATCTCCACACAGTGTGTGTACCTAAAGGTAACACTGCACTGAGACCTGGTCTAGCACCACACCCTCACAGCTATAAAATTAAGTCTGTGCTGGGGGGGGGGGGGCAAGGTTAGAGGGCAGCTGGGACACTCAGCAGGGCTTGAATTAACTCAGATGGAAGGTCAGGAGTCTCTATACGGTTTAATCACGGTAGATTTTTGATTAACTGCAGTAAGGTGTGCATATTAGTTGCTACCTATGTTTTCAAACTGTTAAATTACACCCACGTTGGGGATTGCAGTGCTACCCTCCAAAATCCACAGGACAGGAGTAGCCATGTTTATCATCACATGTAACTGGAGAAGCTACAGCACACGCCACACACTTCACTCCAAGGGTCTCGTCTCACCGCCGATGCCTAGTCATGAGGAGTTATACAAACGTTTCGGTAAAATGCCCTGCAGTTACTGACCAAATTGTGCCGGACCGAAACAATGAAAGCACAAGGCATTTTCTTGAAATACTGTGGCACAACTACAGATGAAAAATAAGTTATTTGCATAAGAACTTTTATAATTATGCAATCTGAATGCTTCCAAAGCTGAATGCTGACACCAGCAGAAACCGATTAGCGACACTTCTCACAGCCACGGCAGAACTCCTGCGTTTCAGTTCTTTAAATGACAAACTTACAATGACTGTTTTTTCTTAATGAGTGCTAACTACAAGACAACTGCAAACACAAGAAATACAGTTTGGATATGTTCTATTATTTTCTCTTCCTAAAACCCTGGCACCGCATGCATTAGTCAGAGTTCGGAAGTCCAAGGGAAGGACCCATTCCCACCCACCCATCATTAGATGGAAAACTCTTGGGGCCCTGTCCCCATTCCCTAGGGGTGGGGCAGTGTTTGAGACTTTGGGTAGTACTCTCACTGTCAGCAATCAAACAGCACAAAGGGAGATTCTACTACTGCACTGACAGCACTTTCTGTAACAATGGAGTCATTTGTCCTGAAGCAGTGGAAAAAACACACTAAGTCTCCCATAGATGCCAAACCACAGCGCAAACAGCCCCGTTTACTGAAGCATAATCAATTATGACAGATAACAACAAACAGTGCAATAATATATGGACTCAGGATGCTTTTCCTTCTGGCAGTTTACCTTGATGAAAGACTGAGCTTTCCCACTGGTTTACAGCAGGCAGGTCTCCGTCCACCAGTCATCTCTGCAAGGGCCAGCAGGTTTCGATTTTCACGTCTTCCCACGCCTAGCAGTCCTGCCTGGAGGACTCACCTGCGGGTAGGAGGACCCTGAGGCATCAATCACCACCTGTGCGGTCCGGCGCTGCCTAACCCCACTTCGGGGAGGAATTAAAACAGTTGGGCGGCACAAAACCATGGCGACGGGCAGCAGGGGAAGACAGAAAAAAAATGATCCACAAAACAACGCCTGGTAGACAAAATCAGAGTCCAAACACTCCCAGCATGTGCCAGAGAGGAAACACCCCTGTGGGAAAGCTGGGAGCAGGGGCATACGAAGAAGAAACAGGGCAGGGGGGCGCGGAGGCAGGGCAGAAAGATCGGCCCCTCTCCAAGGTGCTGCTGGTTCATTTACACCACCTTGATCTGGCCTGAGCTCTCAGGGCGAGTCTCCAACTGTGTGCCTCTTAGTCATTTATATTGTTTTCCCCCCTTCCCTTAAGCATTTATTTATCTATTTATTTCCTCCGTTCTCTCTCCCTGCCTCTTGGTGAACACTCACACCACAATGCACTGCAGAATTCAGGCCGGTGACCTGCAATACTGTCTCCCAATCCAGGGCGAACACGAAAGGGCGAGACATGTCAGATGGACTAGTACAGAAAAAATAAGGCTGCAGCACATACAAAACCACTTCGGTAGGGCGAGGCTCACGCCTTAACCGCAGCAGCACGGAGGCCACATGGCAGCTTTTCCCGTCGCTCAAAGACAGGACGAGACTGCGAGTTGCGTTGAACTAGTGATCATGAGTTAGACGTTCTTCCATGAGACAATATCGCTTCATCAGCAGTCTGTGTGGAACGGCGCTCCGTTGTGGCCTTTCTTTCTCAGATGCCATCAAATCCTGCAATTGCATGCAGAGGTATATTACTCCACGATCAGCCCTGCTCCCCTTCATCCACACTGGATCAATACCAACGTGGCCATTTCGTTTCAGATCAGAATGACTGAGAGACAATTGGAAAGACACACAGCTTCACCTTCATGCACCCAGTGTAACCCCCCCTCACCCCCCATTGAAGGTAAGCACTAGCAAGTGGTGGGGGGGGGGGGGTTGAAGAGGTTAAAAGCAGCATCACCTGGGGTGGTGCGTTGGCCAATCGGAGAGATAATGAAGTGGTCCATACAGACTAACTGCAGAACAGGTACAGTCAGACCCCATCAGTACAGTCTGCATCATTCCACCAGCCATGCCTCAATGCTGATAAAAGCATGGTTTAAAAAAAAGGGGGGGAGGGGTAGTTGCAAGAGTGGATAAGACTCAATTTGAAAACCCTGTAGTGGGAAATGACTGTTTTTGGCCCCCGTCATGTCATACAGCAAGGGCACTTTAGTGTGCTGTTTGCTAGGGGGGATGCAATTTTACAGCCCTTTCTGCAGTGGGATTTACTGGATGTGCAGTTAATAGTTTATATAGAGTTCACTTGGAGCAGCAGGGATTAAAGACGAAGTGTTGTTGGGAGCAGCAGAATAGGGAATGTATTTATCCGCAGTCAGTCGCGCCACTGCTAGGCAGTCCAGCCTAGCAGCCTTCAGATAGGCCACGTCTGATGTCACACAACAGCCACGAAGAGCAGTCCACCCTTGTCCTCTCTCTTCCCCCCGACTCCATCTCTCAAGGTCCCGCAGTAAAAAGCAACGTGTCTGATCACGGCTGCCGCCCTCTGTCTCCTTGGTACTGAGGAAAACAGAAGTGTCCCTCACACACCCCAGCACCTCGCTGGTGGCGCCTCCGACTCGTTTGCCATGACAGCACCGCCGAAACGCTTCACGGGGAGGATGAAAATTAAACAGGGCCACCCTCCCAGCCTGAGGCCGGGTAGCGTGCAAGGCATGCTGCTGCGTGCATGCGTGCGTGCGTGTGCGCGCGCGCGCGCGCGCGTGTGTGTGTGTGTGTGTGTGTGTGTGTGTGTGTGTGTGTGTACAGAGTGCCTCTGCCCCCCTCCCACGCAGCATCCCAGCTGCTTCAGGAACTGCACGTGGATGACGGATGGCGTACCTCACCAGCTGGGCCTCACAGCAACCGGCGGTCCACCTCCATTCACACCTGCCTGCTACCCGCACTTATCCACAGGCCAACGTCAGTGGCTATGAGCGGGGAGGGGGGGGTGGGTCTGAACACTTCCACTTTGAAGCCGAAGCACTTCTCTGTTGGCCATGAAAATACCACTGACCCGGAAACACAGAAGCATGGCGGGGGCCTGTCGGACGCACACAAGGACAGGAGAGCCAACTGTGAGCCCGGCCCGATCACAGCTGCTCCGCACATTCAGACACACTTCACACTACAGCAACACTCTGTTTCATTAGCCGCACTCACAGAGCAGCAAGTGCAGAGGCCAAGAACAAACATCTGCACTGTTACTGCCGTCCAGACCTGACATTAGAATAGACCCCAGGCATTCAAACCTTGAGCACTTCTCAAATACAATGCAAGCACCATTGTACAATGTCACAACACAGCCCAGTCATGGCACCACCAAACTGTTTCTTATGTACATTGTGTACTGTCTGGTATTCTCAGCTGAAAGTTGTTTGACAAGATGAACAAGGGACGCCTTGCAGAAGCAGCTTAAAGACTTGAGAAGTTTGAGCTGGACTAGGCGCTCTTCATGAATTCAATTAAACCCAGTGTTGAAATTTTTATCTTAATGTCCATCTCTAATAAAGGCGATTGTGGATGGCATTAAAGGTTTTATGCACCGGTACAGAGATCTCCCTCAACATGTCGAGAGTTGGTTGTCAGAAAAACGTTATAAAACACTCTCTCTGACGGGGAATTAGCCAATAACCAAGGCAAGCGTTTTGAAGGTGACCCGTATTTTATCTTTTCCCTTTTACTGCTGGCGTATTGAAAATGAAATATGGCCAACAGAGAGCGTGGGCCGTGTGAAGGGCACTGTTTTTTTTTTTTTTTTTTTCTTTTTTTTTAAAGGGCCAGTGGAGTGAGGACCAGCCAAAACAAAGTGGCCAGAGGGCAGGAGAAGGAGCAGCCTCCCAGTAACTCTACCGCTGCTAAGCCACACCACGTGATCCACAGGCAACCCCAACACGAGCCTCTGTCTCCCGCTCCCCCTATGCTGCCGTGCGGTATGGCACGCAAGAAATGAAAACAGTGTTAACAAATGGAGAACATCAGTGCAGTTCAGGTTCACCTCCCTCCCTGCCAGATGTTCTCACTGAGCCCATCAGAAGTTGCTTCTCATCCTGCACCAAACCTTGTGAACATTTCCACCCAGCGGCCCCTTAGATGCATAAAGGAGATGAGGAAGAAAGAAAGAACGAGAAAGAAAAGGGGGTTCTCTTTGGTGAAGATCGACACACAGGGGTGATGGGTAAGTGTGACGTCAGGGATGGAAAGCAGCCCCGCTTGGCAAACACAGGCTGCTCTGGGCTGCAATTAGAAAGCAGCAAAGAAAAATAAAAGTGTGAGAAATTGACCCACTTAAATACAGTCAACAAAAAACTACCTTTTCAACCTTTGTTGTGTTGTTTTTTCCACCCTTTCCATTCCTACTGTATCTGCCTTTTGTTAAAAAAATGGCTGGAGGAAAATGGCTGTTGTGTGGTGTCCACAGTGTTCAAATCGGGGACACATTATGCTGTCAGAGACACATCCAGCGTGGAAGAAGGAAGGGACAATTTTAAATTTTCACTGTTCAACACCTTTAATGACTCCTAATGCAAGAGGTGTGGCTGTTCCTATTAAATGTGTGGCTGAATCAATAAGAGGGATAATTGGAGTTGTTAGGGCAAATTATAACACGGCTATTATGTTGCAGTACAATGTTGCTCTGTAAACTGTTATTACAGCAGAAGAGGTTGCTCTGGAAAGGTAGGGGGAGTGCTAGCGATGGGTGGGAGAGGGGGGGTTATATGCAATAGTTACC
This sequence comes from Chitala chitala, assembly GCA_025773905.1. Taxonomy (NCBI): domain Eukaryota; kingdom Metazoa; phylum Chordata; class Actinopteri; order Osteoglossiformes; family Notopteridae; genus Chitala; species Chitala chitala. The sequence continues at coordinate 150,522 of JABJVR010000058.1, forward strand.
ACTATCTGCTATAATCACCTCTCCCTTTATTGACAGGGACTTCACTTTCCTATCTGTCTATTGTGCTGTCTGCAATTTTCTGCACTTTGCAGCTTCATTTATATATAAACTGTGTGTTTCAGTTGTCATTTTTTTATTTTTATTTTTCTTTGGATTGCTGCCAGTACTTGTTAACCTAGCCTCTTTATAGTAGCGGCAAACTTTATTTAGCAATTACGTGGTCTATTGTTTGCGCTTACTCTGAGTATGTGACATCTGGACAGAGGATGAGAAAGCCCCAAGACAAGCCCCGTGTCCCCACCACTCCACCCTCGGGGCAGTCGATGTTTAGCGCTTAGCAATCACAAGGCTTTTCCACACAGAGCTAACCTAAGACTGGGTCTAACTTTTCAGTGAAAAGCAGGTGCATCCATTTTGGCTCATGCACAATTAGAGAATTAGTTTGGCAGGTAACTTTATTCAGATCACCTGTTCGCTAAAGAAGAAACAAAAACGTCTACAACAGCATGAGCTACAGTTTTCCTTTTATAATGGGTTTATTGCAATCTTACACAGATAATTAATTTTTAGGAAAACAAATTTAACGAATGTACTTAAGAGAACAAATTCTACTCATAATCACTAGTGAAACTGATAATGAAACCCTATTATCAGTATCCAGAGATTTGCTTTCATGAAAGGAAAAAAAAAAAACAAATACTCATACATTTATCATTAATTCAGTGATTCACACAAATTATAAACAGTAATGTTTATAATAACAACAGCACTTTAGTCCACGTGTGAACACACAGAAATCTTTCCATCTCTTATAAAAACAATGCTGTACAAAGGCAAGTTACCAACTGACAGTTAAGCGTGACTGTCCAAAAAAAAAAAAAAAACGTCAGAGCCCTGAAATATCGTCCCTCCTGTAAGGTGTTTTTGAACCTCCTTGCTGTAAGGTACTGCGCTTTCTCCAAGTGCTCAAGTCCACTTCAATAGAAGTATCAGTAAAGCTCAAAACAGATAAAACACACATATAACGAGCCTAAAACCTATTAAAATCTGATCCACTGTCTGCCATCCGGTTTTGTCTTTTTCGTCTTTGTACAAAACAAAAAAGACGAAAAAAAAACATCAAAACAGTTTTCAGACAAATAGTTACTCAATGACAGAAAAATACTTTAAAACTTTTTCTGTCCTCACTTTTTTCCCAGCCATTAGACAGAGACTGCAGAAGAGCAGGGGCTGTGGTACGACTGCTTCAGAAAGCTCATTGGCAAACATGAAGAACCGTTACAGGACACACACACACTCACACAGAGTTACAGGCTCCGATTCGGGCTTGTGTCTCAGCCAAGTCCGCACTTGCGCAGAGCACATTCGAACAGCAGGAACAAGTAAGGGGAAAACTGCTTCAATGAAATCAGAGTCTGGCCTCCAAGGAATTCCAAAACTTTGCTACAGTAATGTGTAATCTTGCCTAGAAGCATTTCGATGATAGCACTGTTAGCATGGATGTTATCAGCCTCCGCTTAACCAGCATAATCCAGTCCATCGTAATTGCGTCTCAGCTGTGAGAAACGCACCGCCAGAGAACACGTGAGGGTCAGGTCTGCCTTTCCATTGGACATCTACTCCCTACAACCAAGAGGGAAAGCAACTTGCATTATCATATTAGGATTTACACAGGTTTTTGGATTTTTAATTAAACTCATTTCAGTCATCTGATAACGCTGCTGCTCATACTGATATCTACAGCTATTATTGCAAGCAAATTACCATTTAATGCTGGGCTGCGGTGGTCAACATCAGCTAATGGGGTAGTAGGAGTTATGAAAAATCTGCGTTGTTGCATATACTTCTGTGAAGGTGGAGTTGTCAATACTAAACTGTATTTGAAAAAGAACACTTCCCCTGTTGCCGAGTTCCTGTTCTCCAACTTTTACAACTTTATTGTTTTCCTGAAAAAAATTCAGCTCAGGATCTAAGGTCCCACAGCAAATACACTTTCTCCATTCATTTTTCATGGCAACAAGTCAAAACAACAGACTGAATTGGGAAAAGAAAAAAAAAAAGGATTTACTGATTTTCACAAAGGACATATTTGCGCAAGTTCCTCTGGGCAGGCAAGCAAATTTGCAGGGAAAATTGCATACATATGAGTGCATGGTGAAACAGCTGGGACAGTGTACTACACCTTCACTGAGACTCAGCGCCGGCAGGCAGGGCCGACGAGACAAACAGAGGGAAGGCAAGCCAGGTACACACCTGAGGAAGAGAGGAGAACGCCTAGTGTGGCAAGATGGTAAGGTGGGCCAGGGAACAGCAGGGAGTGTGAGGGAAGGACAGGGAGAGAGAGATTGAGTGGGAATATATAAAGGGTGAGAGAGAGAGAGAGAGGGGGACGGAGAGGGGGAGAGACAGAGAGAGAGAGAGAAAAAGAGAGAGAAGGAGAGAGGTTAATAGCACTGTGAAGGCTCAGGGCTGATAGAAATGCAGAGTGCGTCCGTAACTCGGCACTCTGTGATGGGTTCGAGCTGAGATCTGGCGCCCGCTATAAAGGAGCTCATTGAAAATAATTCAGAGTGACGGCTGTGCAGGCAGGCAGGCTGAGAAAGGGAGAGAGGGAGGGCAGGAGGAAGGAGCAGTGCATGGAGAGTGAGCCAGGAAAGAAAAGTCAAAATGGGAAGAGAGAAAAAGATAGCAAAAGGGGGTTTGAGGGAGAGATAAGGGAGGAAAGTGAGGAAGCAGTGAGAGATATCCTTATGGTTGGGGAGGGTGGGGGGGGTGACAGGACTGAGTGGAAAAAGATGGAGAAAAGCCCTGCGCTGGTTGCCCCTGCACGTTCCCAAATACACACACGCATGCGCACGCACACACGCACACACACACACACACACACACACACACACGCACGCGCGCAAACACACTCTCTCCACAAGGGAGAAACATGCTACTGATTAAAAGTAAATAAAAAACGTCACTACATGGTTCATTATGAATACTAGCAGTAGTACAAATGGATGTATTTCTGGCAGCATTTAAAACCCAAATATTATAGTTCAATAAACAAATTGTAAAGAGCAGTAATCTTTCTTGATATAAGTAAGCATTACACTGCAAAAAAAAAAAAATACTTTCAAAAAATTATTAACTCCCACACCACAAAAAACCTAAAGTCATTTGGGCACCTGAAAAAAAATCTATGTAATGAAAGCAATATGAACACAGTGAAAATAAAATCAGAGTAGCGTTTGATCTAGCTAATGTTAATGATGTTAATGGCAGTTTCTGGTGTTAATCAAGTAAAAAAATGACAGGGAGTCAGGATTCGTTGAAATGTCTGAAAGGTTGTACGTAGGGCCTGTTCTTTACATCATCCACTAGAGACAGTTCATTAGGCATTAATTATTCAGAAAGATGCCCCCACGTTGCCTCTGTTCTGTGTGTGTAATTGCAGTATCTGTGCAGAATATAAAATCAGCGGTCAAAACTGAAAGGCTCAAAATCAAAGGCAAACCCCAGCAGGAGGTCAGACGGATACTCTGAGGAACAGTACCAGGCCTGCCTGCACAGCGCCACTTACTGGCCACATTAGGAATATACTATTTTTATGGATTGCATAATGGCAAAAAATACAGACCAGGCACACATGACACTTTTGTATGTCTGGCATATTTCACAGTGCAATACAATTTAAAGCTAAACCTTTTTACTTCAACTATAAAAGTGAGTCAGGTACAGATTAGACAAAAGCAGGACTGCAGAGCTCAGAGTCATGGAGTCGAAAGTAATTATTAGGTTACTGTCGAGGAGTCCGAGGTATCATAAATAAATAAAATTTAAAAAAAACTCCACAGCCCTGGCTGAAAATATTAACAAGTAAAATACAAACTGTAGGATTTATATAGAGACACGAGGTCAAAGTATGTAGAATGTAATGCAAAATACTAAATCAAACAATTTAACAAACAAGGCATAATGAAATGTACAATTTGCTAACAAATTAACCATTGCATCCTATTGTTACATATACAGTAGCAGAGTGAATGTTTGTTGTCATTTAGGATAACAATATGACCAGTCCTGAGGATTCCTGATTCATGCTCATCCTATGACAGCACATACCCTTGTCTTGGGCCCTGCCTCGGCAGCATCTCCAGGCTTTGCACTATCCTGTACCTCTTCATGAACAATACAAGAGAGGAAGTGGATTCAAAAATTAAATGACTCAACTAAACCCTAAGTGTATTTAAAATCATTTAAAATACCAGGATATTAAGAGAATTTTAAAGCAAAGTAACAAATTGGATTGTAGAATTTAAATAACCTAATAATTTAACATTATAATACAATATTGTAATATTAGAATTTTTTTTTTTCCACTAAACAATCATGCCGCACAGGAGGTATGCTGCCCTTCTTGGGGAAGGGTTTCTCAATACACGATCAATTCTACAAGTCCTCAAATGCAACAGTAAGAACTGATAAAGTCCTTTTCTGACATATTCATGTTTATATCCAATCAGCAAAAATGAGGGCAGTATAATTAACTCAGTCAGATGTGGAGATGTGCTGAAAGTAAGAGCCAGACACAACTGATCACTTCAATCCTCTCCACTTAACTGTCTTTTAACAGCACTTCAGAATATTTCTCTTGTCAAGGCAATTAACGAGAACTCCCTCATTTAAAAATGTGGCAAATCTTTCATATAAACACTCTACAGATATTTGCTTAGCATACACAGCCTGCAGTGTGAACAGATATATTAACTAAAGAAAGATACTATTACTAAAGATAACATATTAATTAATATTCAAAAATTTTAAATATTTAACAAACAAAAAACAGCAAACATCAACTAGGATTTAAAATTTTATCCAAAAGCCATTTTGGAGAAAAAAAAAATTGAAGCGAAAAGATTAATTTGAAAACTGTGAAGTTAAGCTAATCAAGAAGCCACTTTTAATCTACACCATACTTTACACAGATGTCCCCCCCTTTGTTAAATGGACAATGCCAGTTAGGTCAATCAATCCGGTCAAGGGAGGAATAGAGGCATCTGCCTCCGAGACAGGGAGAGACAGGGAGAGACAGCGAGACGGAGCCCTGGACACAGGAACAACACCTTAGCCTGGAACCTTATCTACCTGTGTCCTGACCGCTCAGGCTTGCTTTTCCTTTTTTTTCCCCCTCTTTCTTTCTTTTTACAAACTAGTCTTGCTCTCTTGCCTCCCTCCCCGTCTATGAAAAATCAGCAAATAAAAAGTTACATTAACCCCGGGCTGACCTTTCTCACGTAATACACTGCAGCCTGATGGGCCAGTAGGGGAGCTTCATTGAAAAGCTGTCACTCCCCAGCATCCCAAGCACTGCCTAGGGAACATTTACCGGATAATTAATATATTAAATGCATGAAAAATAGTTACACAGGGGCCCCTCGCCAGCACTTCCCCTGTGCGGGGGAAAGAGGGATACAGGCTGCGAACCATCAATATACAAGCATCCCCCTTCAATGGGCCATCATAAAAACTGCTCATAATTTTATGGCTTCATTCACAGCCCTCGCTGTAAAGGAAGGCCATATTTCCTCATAATTCACTGGATCCCTCTCCTAGCTTTTATTATTCGATGGTTTGAGCCCACCCGTCCGCCCCGCCGCACTTATAAGGTGGTCTCCACTTTGTGCGAAGGACACTCAGGGGTCAGCGACGTGCACCACGACTCTGTGTGGACAGCACAGGGGCCTGGGAGCACCTTGGTGCCCACTCTGATAACTTACATTACAGGAAACGCACTTCAAGTCATTAACAAACTCCTTGCATCCTTGCACAGCAAAGACATGAAAATACACACTATACTATGACAGAACAAAAGATTATATTAAAATATATAACAATATATAAACTGTAACAAGTCCCTTTTACAAAATATAACAATTTACTATGTTCATTTTCCTTCATTTGATATATAACTCTAATCTTTCAACCATAACACTACAAGGGAGAATATATACAAAAGAAACATAAATATGGCTAAACTTTACTTGTTTGCAATAAACATGACACTTGTTTTTTAAAAAGAAAAATTCTGTATTAGGAATATTAAAATAACTACCAAGTTCATGGCTGCCTTTTCCCTATGGTCCATAATTAAACTGCTGCCTTCTATTTTCACGGAACATTAACTTGGGCCACGTGATCGTTATGATTGTCACACAGACAAAGGCGAACGTGTGCACGCACACACACACGCATGAACGCGAGCACTCAGCAAAGAGCACAGCACGTGCTAACAGATGAGCGGGTGACTGTCCTGGACTGCCAGAAGCAAGCTCTCACCTTTTCACACACTCAGGCTCGTATACATGTTAGCACTGAAACAGCACCACAAAACATTACACACACCAATCCTCACTGACCGTGTGCACAAACTGAATCACCCACAAAACACACTCACGTAATCTTCTCTGGGCCTATCGGTTACCAAGAAACATCCCCTGAGACTGGGACGATATTAATAGTCTTATTCATTAAATATTACTCTTGTCAAAGGAGTAGCATAATACTGGCCTCAAGACAGGAACGAGGAGAGAGGAATAGACTGAATTAATTTTTTTGTCGCAAACACCATGATTCGGTAAATGACAATCTTCCCTCCTTACGGTTAGCACACAATGGCGCCCAGCACAATTTGAAACCCAAACAGCGAGCTGAAGGCTTCAGACACACTGGTGACATGATGCCGTGCGTGACAGAGATGACACCGAGCTCAGGGACTGCCTTCAGCGCTTGGGGCTGTTATTGCCTATGTCCTGGAAATACTGCTCAGTAATATTTCCTTGTATGCAAAGACAAAACTAATTCCAGCAAGCTAAATACATCAGAATTAAGTTCAATAGGTCTCATGGTGTGTGTTTATGCAGGCAGCTTCACAGCTTTCGTTCTCCGCGAAGCATTCTGTCGGAGCTGAACACATAGGTAAACAGAATAAATAAAATACCGCACATTAAATGCAAGGAAAATCATTCAAAAACACTCGTTCCAGCCATGGTGAAACAGAGCACTTTGGCATCAAGTGTTGTGTTGTTTTTTTTTGTGTCTCTAGTGCCTTCAGTCAGAGCAACCCAGACAGAGCGCCTCAAAGTATAACATTTTTGACAGAAACATATGAGAGAGGAAACAGGTGAAGAACCGAGGCAATGCTAACACAATCACATCCAATGGAGCACCTACTGAACTCACTGCGTTATGCTACAAACCTGGTCATAGTAAACACAGCAACTTAATTGTTAATACGTGTAACATTTAAAGTGTGTATTGTATTGCCACGAAAAAACTTTAATTTATTTAACAAGAAAACCTCAGCAGCTAATCAACAAAACAAGACTTTATTGTCTATGTTTTAATGTAACACTCTGGAGGCATGGAAGCAGCCCTACTGTTGTATTTGCTAGTGTAAACAAGCCCAAAGGCAAACACCACCGCAAGCCTGTGAGTGTGCGTGTTCCTCTAACACACCAGCGTTGGAATGCGCTATAGAAAGCCTCGCTAATGAACTCGGTGTACTGTGCGAAGGCTGTGCCCGATTCTTCCTCTCAATCATCACTCAGCAGCTCCCCCCAACAGACAAACACGCAAAACAAAAACAAATTTAAAGACAAAGGGGTGGCGGGGGGGTGGGGGAGCTAGCCGCAGCCAAAATGGTGAGCTAGCATTGTGCTCATACAATACGGCGTATAGGTGATCCCAAAGCAACAGCAATAAGCAGGCCTAATCCTGTTGACTGAGAACGGGCACGAGAAGCCATGCCAGGCTGCGCTGGGCTCCGTCTGCTGCGAGCGCAGGGGGAATTCCTCGCCACGGAGAGGGGCCGGGGGGTGGTCCCTCAACGAGACGCCTCTACTGCCAACGGGCCCTGGCACCGGCCTGGCACGTGGGGTGATACCGGCACCCCCCTTCCCAACACAGACACACACCCATCTCATCCCCTGGATGGGCAATTTTCCCCTCAGAGTTGGAATGCAGGCCTTGCAAATCACATCGTCAGAACAGAGCTGTAAATTGACTCATGGATCACGGTTCTGCAAGCCTCACCTTGCCTCAATTAGACGGGCGCAGGAGGCATTACTGAAGATTATGGAGCTGTTTTTTGGCAAGAGCCCTCGCACAGGGGCCTCAGCCAAAGTCTGTGGTAGAGAGAGTTCACGATCATCGTGTGATGGTCCAACCACAAGGGCAAAACCGCCGAGTCGCCTTTCTTTTGGTCGGCTCCGTCACATCGAGCTGTCAGTCAAACGCAGCAGAATTACTAATTACGCAACTCAAAAAGAGTCAAACAAGTGGCTTATATGGACACAAAACACAAGTATTGCTGTAATTCCAGCTCACGCTGAATCAGTCAGCGCCATTCCCCACAGCACTCTGCCACATGGATTTAACTGCTTTGCTAAGATTTTCTCAAGGCATTACATGAGTGTCACCATTTAATATGAGGATCTATATTACAGCAATCTAAAAAAAAAAAAGCACAAAAATATAATTATGAACCTCCTACCTGCGTGGCTCAGCGTTTCACTCCCCCCCACCCCCACTTTGTTATAAATGACTGGATATTAGCCATTTAATCAGTTGTGGGTTAAGGAGGCTATGTAGTGGGACAGTGTGTGATGTCGAGCAAAGTGCTCATTGGTCATTAGGGTGGGTTAATGTGGATAAAAGGCTGAGGCTCCTTGGGGGGCTGTAACCTGGATCCACTCCCCAGATTGTCCCCCATTAAATCATCCCACCTCCTGACGTGCCGTTATGAGATGTGTCCTGATCTCCTTGCGGCATGGGAAGGTGGAAGCTAGCCATTAGGTTTAGCTGAAGCACTGCTGGCCTACTGGATTACCATCTCGCTCCTGTAGCCCGGCCATCCCCACCGGAGGTGGAGCTCGGAGGTGGAGCGCGAGAGCGCGGCCCGACACTTGTGTTAAAATAAAGCCTGCGGGCCGCTTACACGGGTTCACACTCCAGCTTTTGGAACAGCACTGAGTGGCAGTCGCTGCGGGACGCTGCTGCCTAAGCTGCCCGCCCCGTTCCGCCTCACGGCCTCTCGCCGGCCTGAGCCAAAAACGTCACGCCGATGGAGGTAAGGAGGTCTGGCACGCAGGATAGAGCGAAGCACACCGCGGCTGCCAAGCAAACCCGTTTAGTGGATAGTGCAGCTTGCCCCGTGCCCGCGCCGAAGTCTGTAATTCACAAAGCAAGCAGGGAAATTCAGCCGACGTGTCACTCTGTTTGCCAGGCAAAAGCGACATCTGAGCTGGAGAAATGGCAAGGGTGCACTGGGCAGGCATCACAGTCCACAGTTAGCAAAGAGCATTGTGAGCTAAGCAACAAATCCATGGTAGCCATGTTCCAAATGTAACGCAATATGTTCCAGTAAAGGAGACGGATTCTCTCATTAACTGTTAACGTAGACTCAAATGTCGCTTTGTAAAGATACGTGAATGATGTGTACATGGAAGAAGAAGAAAAAAAAAAAAAAAGAAAAATTCATTTGTGCCCTTTATCACACCGTTATCCTGACAGAAAACACACTACAAAGTTGGAATGCAACCAATTCCAATTTTAGCTAAGTTTACCATCATTAAGATCTACCTTGTATTCCTACCTTTAAATGTACTTGACAACTTTACCAGGCCCATCAAAACCTGCACAGTATGCAGCCAGCACAGCTGATTCCAGGCTGTGGCACAGCCGACACAAGAGACAATGGAGAGAGTGCGTTGTGTGTAATGGGGGGGGGGGGGGTGTGTGTGTGTGTGTGGTGCATTAGAAAGGACGGCCTGGGGCCCAGCAGTTGTGAGCAGATGTCAGCGTAAGTGAGCAGGGACTTGGAAAGAGAAATGTAGCAGGGCAGCCCTCCAGTTCACGCATGAGTGGAGAGGCACCACACATATTTACATTTAAATTGATGTTTCAGATACTTAATTAAAGACGAGTACCGGGCTCTTCTGGTCGGCAGCAGTTTCTTCCTCACCCTCATCCTCCTCAGCAAAGCTCACAGACTGTGCGCTGGAACCCGAAGCACCTCCAAACTGGTATAAATATTTCACTGAAAACTGTGTTAATAAAGACAGTCCCCTGGATCCCTCTGTGGTAATTTTCTCAGAACATTACTGAACGCACAATGCCCCCTGGTGGATTTCAGCCCCACCCCAACGCAAACAATGCTGATTGCTAACACTTCTGGACCCAAGCGGTGGCTGCCCTCTGGCCCAACCGCTTACACGGCTTCCCTCAAACACCCAGTTTTCCGCTCTGTGCATCTAAAGACACGCAGGCCGTGAACGGTGAAGAAGAAATGAGTTTTTAACAGCCAAACACAGAGGAAGCTGCCGCAGCCGTCAGCAAAAGTCATGTGGGCACGTGGTGCTTGTTGGCGGGCTCTCCTGTGGGGTACAGCGGTAGCGCAGAAGAGGCACTCTAGTCCTGACGAGCTGCCGTCCCAGCATGCCTCTGTCTCCCCTGCTCCGGCCCTCTGAGAGGCCATACCACCCACAGGACATCCTCCCTCAACCACTTACTTCCAAACAGCTTTTTAATAGATTTTAAAAGAGGGTTATTAACATTACCTGCTAATTATGTTAAGGACCTAATTAGGAAAAAAAGAAGTCTTTTTTGTCTAATTAGGTTTTCTTTTTAAGTGCACAGATAACCAAGGGAATGCCAAGATCTCAGTAGAAATGAGAGTGCAATGAGCCAGTGAGAGGATCCTTCGGAAAGAAGTTAACCCTTTCATCAAAGGAGTTGACTCTATTAACAGAGCTTGGCAGAGTGCAATTACCACTCAAATCGTTTATTTAGGATGTGTTTATCTGGAGTGGGCTGCATCATTTAGCGCCTTATAAACTCAATACTGGCTTCATTAACGATTACAGTCTGTGGGTGGTAATACCTGCCTGATAGCACACTGCAGTGTGATGCTATCAGCTTACAACTGAATTACTAAGATGGGACCTCATTTTTCAGCGTCCTTGCCAGCATCCCGCTACTTTCTGCATGGGGCAAATTCACCTGGAGGATGTGCTGGACCAAATCACCATCCACCACCAACTCACCTAGTAAATTAAAAAAAAACAAAAGTTTTTTCTACAGTGAGAACCACTACTATTATACTGGTTGGAGGGAAAAATCACAGTAACTGAACTACTGGGCCTGGCGTTTTCAGAATGACAGAGACGGTTTTTGCCATGGAGTTTGATGTCTAGAAGGGGGGATCGACTTGTGTCGGCACTAGCAGATGCCCTTTAAGGCCTGAGAAAGACTCGGACTCAGAGGGACACTATCTACCTCACACATCACAGCAAAATGTCATAAAAACAGCTCCATCGTGGGGTAGCACAAGCACAGGAGGAGGCTCTGGCAGCTCAAAACAGAACAAGGGAGGAACAAACGGACAGACACACAGACACAATGGAGGGTCAAGGAAGCCACCGAACTGAGGTGGGTGGTGGACACGAACTCAAAGGGTGCCTCCTTTGTGTGATTACATGTTTAATTTGCTTCACATCTTCCAAAAAAAATGCTGCCATCCATCAGAGCCAATTGGCTGAGAGTCCGTGTGAGTGTGAGGCGCGCCGGCAGGGGAAGGGTCAGGGTCTTGCTGTCTTCCACGGCCCTAATGGAATCTCAATGAACCCAGAGCAAGGAGCCCACAGAGCAGAGGCCTCCCTACACCCTCACAATTACCGGGCCCACCCTCCCTTGGACACCTCTCACTCACGCCTGTTATTACCGCTTCAAGCTGCCTGGGCAAAGAGCCCTGCGGGCCAGGAGGAAACAACCCGAAAGAAAAGGGGTTACAGTCACTTACCGTCACACACCTTGACATCTACTGCATCTGGTCTGGAGGAAATAGTAGTCTTCCAAACTGACAGCACTGGACGCTGTCTTTAAAATGATAGCTGAGCACAGACTAGCAGTAATGTCCAATTCCGTTCTGAAATCCTGATTCATAAATAGACAGACAGGCATGGGTATCTGTCCTCTATGTGTCTTTTTTATTATTTTTAAATGCATGTTTTTTTTTCTGAGAAACACTATTCATTCATGTTCCTTTAAAACATTATTCTCAGTTCCATGCTACTGTATCAAGGAAAATTATTTAAATTATATTAATGTACAAAATCTGCCAAAATTGCCAGGGAATCAGATTTTCTCATCTCGGTGCTTAACACAAAAAAAATTGGTGTTCTGAAATTGAGCTGTATTCTTACAGATGTCTGTAATGTGTTTCCTTTAAGATGTTCTGCAATTGGAAAGCTCCTGAACTTTTGGAAAACCACATATTGGAAACCCCAAACTAACCGTGGCAGTGCTTCAGTCATGCATGAACAAAATTAAATTATACGTAAGATACTGTAAACCTCCGAATTTGAAACATTTGATACATTTAATTGCATTTTGTTGTCTTCAGCAGCTGATGGTGAGATATATTACCCTTGCAAAGATATACAACAGACAGCATGTGCTACACTGGGGCCCAGCACTGAGCAGCTTCTTACCTTTCATCCCTGCCTAATTTGCCATTCAACATAACAGTCTGAAATTGAACCAGTCTTGAAGCTCATTATTTATGAACTGAGGGTCAGCTACTCTTGACAGTATTGCATTTGTTTGGATTTAAGACTTGTGTCATAATCATCTGACATAACCAAGATGAGTAGGGGAATTTTATAATCACTAATCATACATTGGAACAGAAAATTGACACGAGTGTGTAGCACCTGATAAATTCCCTAATGAAATGCGTGTACGCAGCAAAAAAAAAAAAAAAAAAAACCGTCAGCATATCACTAGTATATACAGCAAACCTCAGACGCCTAACTGGACTTACAGAGGATGTCCAGTTCCAAACTCAAACAGATGGCTGCTTACAGCTGAAAATACCAAAATAAAAAACACACTCCATCTTGTTCCACTGCCAAAAGTTCCAGACCACAGTCCACACTGAAATACTCGTTTCGATACTTACATATATAAGTAGCCATCTATAAGTACAAGAAGACAGACGTGTGAGAAGCAAACTTCCTAAAACAGCACACATCCTCCTGCACCCTTGAGGGGGCCTCACTTTGTCGGATCTGGGCAGCCGAGTGGTTCGGCCAGCCTCCACTGTGCTGTAAAGCAGTTAAAAATGTTTACCGTTGACGCAGGCTGACCCTGGCCGCAAAAGACAAGATGAATTTGACAGCTAATGTAAAAACAACAGACAATCATAAATCACAAGAGCAGGAGTGAGTCGATGATGAGAGTTAATCAATACAGGCCTGACTTTGCCATTGTGGGAAATGGCACTCCATTTATTACTGCAAAGAAACATTAGTCACATTAGAGTATGCACGGCAGTGGGGGCAGGGTGAGTCAAATGTGTGCTTCGTCACCTGAGAGCGTGGAAGTGGGACTCTCACCGTGACTGCCATCTTACTGTACTTGTTTTAGGAACAAGGCGGTAAAAGCAAAGCCATAATCAAATATAAGGGTTCAATACGTAATCTGTCCTTTCCTTTACTTGGAAAATTACTTCAATAGGTTTTTTTCAGATCCCAATAAATGTATACAAGATTTTGGTAACTATTACAACCGGTCAGCTGAAATCCAGAGTTTGCCACTCCATTCGTCATCTATGGCAGGAAAAAAAAAAAAATTACTTGTCCATGTAATGCCCCTGTATGTATTTCGTGTTGAGAGTCTGGACATGGGCTGCCGCAGAGTCCCTTCGATTTCCCACGTGAAAACGGTGCGAGGGAGTCGATCTGAGCTGCTATGGGCTGGAGACCTCAGGGGAAATCGGGCCTAGAAAGCTTGTGCTGATTTACTTGGAGGTCTGTCCTGTCTGGCTGATGAGCTCCAAGCGCAAAGCAGACAAGGGGAAAGTGGCGGTGCAATATGTCCCCTTCCACTCTAAAGGACACGTATGGGCCAGGCTGATGATTTCCTGCCTCATCTTCCCTCTTCTGCTCTCCCTCTCAGCTTCTTTTGCTTCCTTTGTGCCGTTCCCTGGTGCTGCAGTCATTTTTCCTCGTCCAGGTCCAGGGAAAAACGTATGGGTTTATTCGTATGGCGGAGGAGTTTTATTGAATTTTCCTTGCTCCGTAACAGAGGAGCACGTTCCAGATTCATCAACTGGCAATTTAATTCAAAATTCATGAAGTTTGTATTTGTCAGCCTGTCGGATGCAATACACTACGCGTGCCTTCTTTTGTGCATGGACATCAGTAACTCCAAGAGCAGAAAAGGGAATTTCCGACCTTGATTACAAAATGCTACTGCAGCTGGTCTCTGCTAGCTTACTGCTGGGTTTAAGATGCACAACTTTTGATGCACAAACAAGATGCAAAAAAATGTGATGAAATGGCTGTGAGATCACATATAATCTGACACAAATTGCTAAATAAAGCAATGCTACAAAAGCACTAATTACTGGATGTGTTCAATATTATTTACAAACCAGTGTTGTTTAAATCAGGCATTTTTCAGGAAACCAGACTGTACACCAATGAACTCCGATAAACTACAATACAAGAAAAACGAATGTTACCTGAGGCCTCGCCAATGGATTTGTGTGCAATTAGCACAACTCACGAAGGCCAACGGCACCAGTGCAGCACCAGCGCAACTCAACACAAGAATCAGTGTATTTGTATGTGCAACACTGAATTACTACTAGGGGTCTGAGCACCAAAAGTCCTTCAAGGTGAGAAAGCTCATTTTGGGGATTGATCGTGCTTGTAATGGCTTCTTGTACAGATTTATCTTGCTAATATTTTGACTTAACGTGCATTAAAATACTTTGTATGGCCACTGACTTGTCTAGGAAGGATGTCTTGAGTTATGATGTTCACCCAGAGTCTTCCTTGGGACCCGTGTGGCAATTAAAATATTCTTTGGAATGCGGGGCTGAAAAGAAAGAGATTCAACAGAGAGAAGCCCGCCACAGAAGGCTACTCTGTGTAATTCCTTATTTCAGGCCGATTAGAAGGCCGTGTGCCGTAAAAGACAGAGCGGAGAGTCTGAAACTCAATTAAAGAAAGAGGCTCGCCAACAGCAACAGTGAAAGAGAAATGCATTGTAGTTGAGGCATGGGAGGAGGTGTCATGTGTTTTATTAATGCAGCTCTAGCAGCCTGTGTTCCTGTATAGCCCCCCCAGTCCACAGTGTTTCCCTGGTCCGGTCCAAGTGTGTTTGTAACTGCTTTTCCTTCCCATCTGTGTTGTGTTGTGGTGAATATTGTGAGAAGACATTACCACACGGTAAGTAATGAATCAGACCTTTAAACTGAAGGAAAGTTCGTCAACAAAAAATGTGTTGGTCAGTGCCTGACATGCTAATGGTTTAACTTGGGGATTCATCACTTGCTGAATTATATCCAGCCTTCCTCTCAATCAATAAACATCATATAGATACAATATATTATCCTGCAATATAAAACATGTATCCACTACAGGCAATTTAGACCCACCTGGGATGCCCTGACTAAATATCAGAACCCACTAGTCAGTCAGTCATCTTCTATACCACTTATTCCTGGTGAGGGTTGCAGGGAGGCCTGGAGCACATAGGATGCAGGGCAGGGGACACCCAGGGTGGGGCTCCAGTCCACCACAGGGCGTGCGCGCATGCACACACGCAACTTGGACCCACCAATCAACCTAACTGGCATGTCTTTGGACTGTGGGAGGAAACCGGAGAACCTGGAGAAAAACCCACCAAACACAGGGAGAACATTCAAACTCCACACACACAGACCAAAGGTGGGAATCGAACCCCAGGCCTGGAGGTACGAGGCAACGGTGCTAACCACCACGCCACCCTTGTACCCAGTAATATTCACCCTTGAACCCAATACATATTCAAAGTATTCATTTAAAAACTTTAAATCCCAAAGTATTCATTATTGAAAATTCAGAAAAAGTGTCATGGAGTTCCCTTTTATTTCATCTCACCCTGAAAACAAGAAATGTTATAAAGTATCTAACCCTACCATGCTAGTCTTGCTGGCAAGAATTAGTTTGCAGAGTTTGTTGTATATGGTCAACAGCTACTAAATTTAAGCCACTGCAATGCCCTAAATGGTTTCTGAAAAGAAAAACTGCTTTAGAAAGTGAGTGGACGGTACACAACGGCATCACACAGAGCAAAGTTTCCACCAGTGGCACTGTCATGAGTGTGTTCTTTATTGCAAACATTTACCTCCAATTTTAAATATAATAAGCTTTATGGCAGTCAGTTCCTAAGTACAGAGTTGTCTGCATGTCGGCTGTTCTTAACCTGAGGACTGGCCTTATTCAACATGCCCAGAGTACAGAAATTCGTTTCCCTAAAGTTCTGGTCTTAAAAACAATCACCAAATTATTTATTGTTATATTCTCAACACTTTCACTTGAGAACAGCCTCCCAGAACACAATGTTTCAAGGTAACAAAACAAAAATGTGAGATAATTTAACTACACCACTGAGTTGTAGCAGCTGTAGCATGTTGTATATTTGAATAATTTAATTGCATAACTGGGATTTTTGACCACAATCAGCCCCCTCCCCACTATTTATCACAAGGTCTAAAATCTGAAAATGGTTGAGACTATTACATGGGGAGAATCATTTCTTTGCCTCTTTGATTGATTACCATACCATTTAGAACTCTAAACAGAGTGTAATATAAAGCAGAGGTACGCATCTGAAGAAAAATGATGGATTTTCATGGGACAAATGTAAATGTGAGCATCTGAAGAAATTCATAGCTTGCCTGACAGGGGATCTCATATCACCTCAGTAAAGCACTTTGCATGTACTGCCATAACGAAAATGCTCTGCCACTTTAGCTGACAGAGTTCACAATCAGTTTGATAGGGCCATGTTTCTATATAAATATGTCTACAGACAGAAGCATACAGGAGCTGGTGCTTCTGCTCTGCTGAGAATTCAATGGGAAACGTGACCTGTACAACAGATATCAATTATAACTACACATAGCTGGTGTTCTCAGTCTAGTATTACTTGGAGAGCCATGTCTGTGAGAACCAGCTATGCTTTTGCACAGACATTAAACGTGATTTTTCTCTCGTAAAATATCTCATTATATAAACTGTACACCATTTTGGATAAATGACACCTAAGCAATTAAATATGAAGTAAAGAAAGTTAAAAATGAAGCTTAGGAGTTGGTCATACAGCAACGCACTCACATACCAAGCACAGAATACATCGCAAGGATGGTTAAGTATTATGGGCCACTGATAGGACTGTGGATCCTTATAGTTTCAGATGAAGGTCTAAATGCTGTACTACTGCTCTGTTTTCAGAAACACCAGTTCCAAAAGATACCAGTGGGCACTTTAAGAATCAGACCCAGAGAAACTGAGTAAAAGCAGGGTTTTCAGGTCCGGCAGAAAACTGAAGTGGCTTTCCAACACCAAACAACCCCCCCCCCCCCCCAAATTTGGCCCCACAACAGAGTGGTGGACCAACCCACCGTGAAACCAGAACCCCCGAGGACACAGGACAACCGGGAGAAAATGTAAAAAAAAAA
>JABJVR010000058.1:168184-191631 GCA_025773905.1 Chitala chitala
ACCACCCACCCCCATTTGTTCCCCCTACACCTTGGTGTCACAGCAGCTCCTGTTCCAGCCTTCCCCGTCCTGACCTCTGAAACCGGTTAGAAATTTCACACAATATCCCAGCACAGCAGTGGCTGCAGCAGCGCTGGGAGCCAATATGTTTCCATAATTGGGCCGGTAGTGGGGGCAGAGTCCAAGGCAATTAATCCTTTCCTCCTCTGTTGTTTGCGCCCGGACGGCGGTGACAGGGTGCAGAGTAATTGGACAGGAGCGCCCTTGTCCCTTCCGCTTTATGTTAATATCCCTCCGCCAGGTTCTAATTCCGGCCGGGCCATGGACGCCTGCCTAGGCCACGTGTCAAGTGTGCGAGTTATGCATACGGTGCTAACCTGCTTGTAGTCAGCAGGAGAAGGCATGGAAATGCCAACAAACAGGAGAAAAACTCAAAAACACGCTCAGATGTTTGGATCCTCTCAGTGCACCTTATCTAAAGCAGCATGCAACACAAACGGCACACGTATTTTGAAACGAGTCCACAAATTCTGTCTGTATGACTTTCTCTTAGCATTTTGGATAATATGCTTGCTTTGTAGAGCTCAAAGCCCTAAGTCTGCGGATCGAGTTGCACGTGATCATTTGGGAAGTAAAACAAGAAAACCACATCAAACGAAATACACTATATACTGCAAAACTAAGAGCCAAAAGCAAATTTTGCACAATTCATGCAGGTAATTAATGCAACGTGACTTACAAAAAGAATAGTTTTTTTAAATAACTATTTTGATGAGAGCTTAATTTGGTTATGAATAAATACATGAAAAAAACAGACATAGAGGGGAGGTCACAGCAAGAAACATTAAGCCTCCAGCTTTACCTTTAGCAGAAATGGGAAAAGAGAGGTTGCAAAAGGCTCAGAGTTTGTGGGTGAAACTAGTCCTTCTGGACCAGTGACTACGAATTATGAGGGGGTGATGTAGGGGAGGAGGTGAGCTGTCCTAATTGCCAATGTTTTTTGCTCTCCCTTTGCCCATTCCCTCCTCTTCTGGGCCATTTATAATCTCTCCCAGCCACCAGTATATACGCCTAGGTGTGGTTCAAAAACAAATCAATACAAGCATAATAGCACCAAACACGCTTTGTAATTTTTATATCATTAGTTCTCATTTTTTCCCCCTGCTTCTCATGCATCAAGATAGAAAAAAAACACACGCACGCACACGTGAGTGCGCACGCACGCAGGCGCGCACACACACACACACACACACACACACACACACACACACACACACACACACACACACACAATAGTGTACCCTCATAAAGTTTATTTAGTATTCCATGAATTTCATATCAGTTATGTTTCATAATGACTTGGCAGTGGAGTAGGGGTGGGGGTGTGGGGGTGGCGAGCAGCCTGGTGATGGGGAAGGCAGAGGGAGAAAAAGGGAAAATCGATAACAGTAGCACAGTTTTCCGAGGCATGGTGGAGAGAGGATCTATTGTTGGGGAATTATGATTTATGTCAGGGGTGGAAGGGCCGTCAGGGTGCGTCAGGGACGGAGGTGTGCGCCAATAATGATTAATGCCCCCCTCCGTGCTGTAGTTGAGTGTCTTTTTGCCGTCACTCACCCACTGTTCCACACAGGTCAGCCGCCCTGTGTTGTGTGCCCGCTTTTCTCTGTAGCCCCTTCAGGTGCTACGCTAGCCCTGACCGCCACTCAGCTCCTCCTGGCTTTTCCCTGCACCCGCACTCCTCCTCTCTGCTCGTTGACAGGGCGGCGCTCGGCACCCTTGATGAATTCCTAGCTGTCTGGCTGTGAGGCGGTCACTCTTGAGCCGGGTGTCAGCACTTTGTCTCTGCCAGCCGCATCGGCTCTCAGAGCAGAAGAGATTGGAGGGAGGTGGAAGGCGGATGGACAGAGAAAGATGGACGGAGCAAGGGAGCTGGTGATGAAGGTAATAAATGGATGGGGAGAGAAGACTGGAAGACAAGGCATAGAGCCGGAGATTAAAAAGAGGGGGCAAGTGCACTTTTATCACTTCAGGTCTCATCCATGCAATGCATGAAACAGCCCAGGAAGGAGGGAATCCCACATAAGCTCATGTCATGTCATGAAGCACATCTCTGCTACCCTCGCCCTGTCAAACCGAGGGCCGTTCTCCCATCACACCAACATTAAGCACGAGAACACACAGATTATCTTCCTTACCGAGGCAGCCTGTGAAACATAATACACTGTGCACCTCAGGGTTCCTGCAAAAATGATAAAAATAAAATAAAATAACACCATGCAAATTGAAGTGCAGAAAGAGAAACAACAAACACAGGAGATACACTAAATTCTAGCTACTTTGTCAGGGGCATTCAACAAGAACAGTCAAGTGGAAACTTCTTCAGAATAGTTTTCATTATCACCTGGGAATCAATGCAGCATGTGGACTATTTCAATGCGTATACAACTATATGTGGTGAAGAATAGTGAACGGCAGTGTGTTGTGCACCACCCTTCTTACCTACATTTCATCCAGTACTTGGGCAAAGCGTCAACAGCACTGCAGTAATCTATCTCAACCCCTAGAGGGCAAGCATAGGTCAGCAGATCAGGAAAAAAAATGTAATATACCAATGATTAAAGAGATTAAAGGTATTTTATATTGTAAGTGTGTATTTTCTTAGCTGATGTCATTAAGGAGGAGTACCACATTATTAATCTTTGAGGTTTAACTCAGATGAAGAAAGAGGATAGAAATGGAGAGCGGTGCAGGGAAAACAGATAGCAGAAACGTGTTAGGGTGAAACGCAAAAGGGGCAATGGGTACAAAAGCGAGGCAGAGGGGGGATAAGGGAGGGAGCGGGGCTGAAAACCTCATTTCCACCCTCCACTGGTTCCCTCTGCCTGGTGTGAAAGATTACCCTACAGCACCGCAGCTGACTGTGGCCCGGCACCCTCGCTGACGAGGGGAGGCAGAGAGTGTGGGGAGGGGGAGATGAGGGGACTGGGGGGGCAGTCAGAGAGGCAGGCCCAGGCAAGCCCCACGAAGCATATACCTCTGAACAGGAAAATTAAGTTCTTGTTACTGGAATTGAGAAAGACATATATATACATTGAAAAAAAAGAAAGCAAATCATGTTTCTTCTTAGTTTCCTTTTATATGGCCAGCTTTATCAAAGCTTTGCTCTGCAGAAGTTGATAGGCCACTGTGGCCAGAGTACCCACTGCCATTTAGCCACAATAAGCCCGCTCAGTGTTGCATCTATGCTGGTCACAGTAATTAAGAGAGAGGGAATCAAACTCAGATGCAACGTGTGTGTCTGCCTCAGTCCCTGGGTGATACACAGGATCCCGGCAGACCCCAGGGATCGATAGCAGATCAGGGAACAACACAGAGTGCGGCAGGAGAGGGAATCAGACAAACAGAGAAACAGAGCACCTTGTGCCCCAGTCAGAGCCAGTAAACTCTGTTCTGTGGGATGTAACACACAGATTTCACCTGTGTTGAGCAAGCCAGAAGACCTACTCTTAAATGATCATGCATGACCTACAGGCCCTACAGGTAAGCCTGGAAGGCAGATATTGTCTTATCCCTATTCCACTTCCCTTTTCTAAGCCTGGAAGTGTTTCCACACACACGCTGTTGTCAGTAGACTGGCATGCATTAGTGCCTTTTCCAGGATCATCTTATTTGCAGTGTCAGTGGTCTTGTTTTTTGTCATTTCACTGCACTTAAGGACCAGGAATGGCATGAATTTAACAATGAAGTTCCATGCTAACTTGGAGCTACTCAAGAAAGTACAACCTCAGACAGGACTTTTATTTCATGCTACTGTACATGTGTGCATTGGCGGAAAGGAGTTGGGTTTACGCTTTGAATTGAGTTCAAAAGCTTTTCTCTATACATTTTATTTTTGATTTAGTGTTGTGTAAGTAGGTAAGCACAACACCACAATATAGAAATTTATAATATGTGAACCATCACACAGTAATTTTGTAAATAACAATGATGTAATATTTTTGGTATTACAAGCTGTGACATTAATATTAAGTTTATAAACAACAACATTATCAAATGTAGAAGTCTATCATCACAAGTTTAAACTAATTTATCTTACAGAAAATTAAGAAAGTCGGTATTATAATTATTAGCATTAGCTAGTATAATAACCTTTGCACAAATTCATCCACTTTTGCTAGCAGAAATATGTGTATACTGTAACTGAAGAGCTAAGCACTGTCAAACACCTTCAGCTGATGTAACTTCTACAGTACACAGAGCCATGTATGCAAAAAAAGCAGTCAAGGTGTAGATATTTAGTTACCTGTCAGTTAGTAGGCAAGGATTTTTCAAACTTTTTGATCAAGTACACCATAAAGGTTCAGCCAGGTGTTCAGGCACCTCCTATGTACATTTCTGTAAGCAAATCCTATGGGGGGGAAAAAAATTTAAATGTGTCTTGTTGGATATAGCCATTTAGGTAACCCAGAGACTCACATACACCTTTTTGAAAAACAACTGTAGTAGACAATATTCTTTTTTCTTGTCTTTTGGCTGCTCCCATAAGGGGTCACCACAGTGGATCTTCCATCTCCCAGAGTTTCCACTGGCACCCTGCTGCCCAACAGTATGAGTGGCGGTCGCTGGTAACCCGGCATTCAGCCTTAGCCGACCCAGTGGAAATCTGGTTCATGGTCCGCATGTTTGATTCGGCACAGTTTTTACGCTGGATGCTCTTCATGATGCAACCCTCTCCGTTTATCTGGGCTTGTGACCGGCACAAACTCATGCAACCCCAGTGGCTGGGTTGTAGTAATACACAATATATCAAACAAAAATACAAATGTAGAAGTACATAGAATGACCTTACATATATTGTGGTCAAATTCCCTAATTCTAATGTAATGATGTAATGTAGATACAGGTTAAGTGTTAGCATTATATAGACAGCTGAACCAATGATGCCAGTACAAACGCAAGCAGAGATCCTTAAGAAACATACAGATTTAGTGCAACAGAAAAATCAGCTGTCTATATGAATACAACCTGTCTCTTTGAGTAAAGGTGCTCCTTTCCATGAGGGATTTCACTTTGTGAAAGTGAGAAACAGAAAAATCCAGTAATTACAATTTAGGTTCATACATATCAAACCTATACATTTTTATATAGTGCCTTTTACAATAGAGTTTCCTGAATGCACTTTACCTGTTTTACATTTACAGGTTCACAGCAGACTTGCTCGATGGCATGTCTTTTGTTCAACCCAATTCGCCAATCAGATGAAGTCCTGCTCCAGTCTAAGTTGACTGCATGCACATTTAAAGGAATGGCATCTACAACATTGCATTGCCCCTGCCTATATGTGTGACGGTTACACAAAAGCCTATTGCATTTCTCATCTGCGTTAAATTCTGTGAAAGAGGAACCATGAAATCTAGTTCCATTGTGTGTGTGCAGAACGCCAGTTGGTCTTGTTTTGTTTTAATTCTCGGTTCTCGCTTTTCTTAAACACACGCGTATCATAGCCTTATATGAAACTAATGGCCACATCAAAAAATAAGAAATTAAAAAAGGAGGGATGGTAGAATCTATGTAAATATTCTGTTCAGTAGTTTATTATCTGTACTGTTTTTGTGTGTGTTTGTGTATCAATGCAATGCAGAATTTAGTAAATAACTAGAGTAGAACAGTAAACTAAGAATTGCCAAGTTGGTTTAAAATGCAAATTTACAGTAAAATGATGATCAAATCATTGAAGACACTATAACTGTAAGTTGTATTATTTTTCTATAGAATAACTTGCCCACCAATCTTTAAAATTGAGGCCAAACAATTTTAGGTAAAAATAGATTCCACCACAGTGCCATCATTATATATCTATAAATCATATTGCATTTCACAGTTTTTCCACTAAAAACACAGTTCCATTTTTAATTAATTTACTTTTAACTTTTCGCAGTTTCATTCTTACTTAGTTGCATTTGGTCTTTCATCTATCTAGCAGCTTCTTCATTTATTAATTAGAGACAAGTCAAGTCTTTACTGTCAAATGAAACTAAAATGTTCTTTTCATTCATCCACTGAGCAACAGAACAAAGTATCTGTAATGTATGTTGTGTCAGCCTTGTCAGGGTGCTAGAAAGAGGAGGGGAAGGACTTTAAGTCTTCATATACTGTACTATACATGGAAACTATAAAACTACTATAACCGATATTTTGCTTTCTTGGCAAATGTTACTAATCCAGCATACATTGAACATATTACAGTCTGGCTGCTAAAAATAACTGCATACTGTTGGAAAATATATGTAGGGTAACATTACATAAAAATTTGTTAATCCTGAATAAAACTACTGATTAAATTGATCAAAGCCCATTAAAACAAGGTGTGTTATATACATGGTACAATTAGATGTGTAAAATTAGTGTAATACCTAACACATGGCTGCAGAATACTAAAGTTCAGTACTGAACACCTGGATCACTGAGTTCCTACTCATTCAGATTTAGGTTGCCAAATCGTTACAAGTTGGAACCCACGTGCACTAGACAGACCCACCGTGCATATACACACGCAGGCACTGTTCTACACCCGGCGGTGCGACAGTCTGACCTCATTTCTGCCTGCTTTTAACGGCAGCACTTGGGTCTCTGTGGAAAGGCGGCGACGGGGCCAGGAAGGCGGAGCGCAGCGTGAAGCCCAGCACGGCCCCGTGCGAAGCCACGGAAAATGGAGCGGATCCCAGCGGTGCAACTATTAGAGCCTGTGAATTATAAAACTATTAACCAGGATGTAACTTCCAATTAAAAGATGATTCAACATTGAAATCTGATGGATGAATTTTGATTAAATGGAAACCCCATTAGGAGCACAGGGAGATGGACTTCAGACTGCTGAAGCTCCAGTTAAGAGGCAGTGGTCTAATAAAGATTTCTTTCTTTTTTGGCAAATTAAGGTTAATTACTTTAAATAACATAGCTGGAAGCACACAAAAAAGGAATTGTGTTATATTCTCCTGAGTTTTGAATTGAATGGAATAAGTGTCCATTGCCTACTAGCTGGGAGTCAAGTGGCCATTTGTCCAAGGATTTAAGACTTCCTCACAATACAAGTCAAGTTTAAACTTCATTATTCCTCACAACTAAGTGTTATATATTGTACCTAATGTTACAGATTAACATTAGGTTTTAGGTTTAGGATTGGAGTTAACTACTAACAAAACTTCAAAAAATGTGTGTTTATTTTTTTGGGGACTGTCTTGTCATTAAAAGGACAGTTTTCAGGGGACAGCATGCAGTTTCAATTTTTTTAGGAGTTATATTTGTAGAGACAATGTCTCAAAATACCTGCAAAGAATCACCTGCTGGTTACACACACACACGCACGCACGCACGCACACACGCACGCGCACGCACAGCAGAACACAGCAGAACACAAAAACTAGCACACGCACAAAAACTTATGCAGTGTACACAACATTCTGGCATAATCTTCACTGTAAACAAGACCTTCAGAATCTTATCAGATGAGGTCCCTATGTGCTGACCTCCTTTTCTATAGTCACAGGGACACACAGGGGAGAGTGACAGGCTGCTCTCAGAGAGGAGACAAAGGAGCGGCACGCGCTATTGTCTCACGGGAGAGGGGAGTGTGGCACTCGTTTGCCTGTACACACAAGACATTCCCATTCAGGAACGTCGCCACATCAAAACGCGATGGACGACACAAAAGAGACGTGCACAGAAACCTTCTCTCTGGCATTTCTTTGTGTCTGCGCGACAGCAACGCCCAGACAGAGGCCACAGCCTCTCTGACAGGAGTCGCAGAAAAACACCGTACGCGTGTCACTGGAAAAGGTACCGAGGCTCATTTCTAAATATCAGCACCACCGTCATGCTATCCAACAAGAAATTGGGAGCACAGTCACAAAATAAGCACAGTAATTAAAAAGCACACATAAATGCCATAGTTTGCCTTAAATCTGCATGAGTCTGTACATGCCCTTAAAAAGTAGCAGCTCTTACATTGTCAAAAGATCAAAAGCATGATATACTGATTCATAAAATAACATGCAGAATGAGTTTTAGACCTGTGCTACATTTAATCCACTTTTACAGCATATTCAGAAAGTAAGCTCTGCAAGACACAGCAAGAACAATTAGGAGAGTGTTTGTTTTCACATTTGTGTCTGTGTTTACGACACCAAAAAACAAATTTACTCAGACTGATCACTGATAGTCAACACCTTTAAACAGTTATATATACAGTACATGACATGTTTGTTTCACTAAAACCTATTACTAGTGATATTGTTTGTACTGTATATACATGGTGCTGAATTCTGTTTGCGATGTGTCTGTGAGTGGGAGAGCTCACCGTCACAGTCAGTCAGAGTTGGGGAGGGGAGCCCCGATCAGTCGGCGCTCTCCACGGACATAGCGCCGCACTGTTGTGATTGCTGATGAGCACTGCCATTGATTAGCTAAACATGCGGGGAGTGGCGGTGAAACGGCCAGGACGCGTGCGACAGCTCTGAACACACTCCCCTCCGTGCAGGCGCAAGTTCACGCTTTGTCCTCGCACGAGCCTAGGGCAGCCTCAAGCATGCTCACTCCGCTGAGCCATACGTGTACCTTCTCCGGGCTTGGTAGCTTTCAAAGAAAATTATTCACTGCCTCGGGAATGTGGCACTGATGCAAAAGGCTCATGGAATATGAACGTACAGCACAGAGGATCTCTAACTGACATGAAATCAATCTGCATTTCTCCACTCCTGCTTTGTTTGTAAAGTTTTTACCAGTGTGCAAAAGCTTTAAAAGCTGGAAAGAATCAAAGAGCTGTACGCTGGGAATGGTATCTGATTCTAGCCTTTCCACACATTACTTTTCAATTTGTAGCTATAGAATGGTTCTCCGTTGGCCCTTTTGGGAGGAAGGCTGCTGTGTAATTGACAATGACAGAGAGCAGTCAGACTTGATTAGTTCAGGCTTGGTAAGCAGTTCATTACTTGAGAGGCAGACGGCAGTGAGATGGAGCCACGAGCCGCTGTTTGAGGATGTAGGGAGACATTTGCGGGCCACGGTATTTTAGGGAGCAATATAATTAAAGGGTACAGAGAGGTGCCACAGTGCCACTGATTGCATCTCCCCAACTATCTGTGGACACGCCTGACTCTGGGGGCCGACGTGCTGCACTGCACTTCTTCCTGCTGCACATTATGCATTTCTGTGCCTTCCTATTTTCCTTACATTAGAAGATTATAGCAGCACAGGGCTCTCAGTTGGGCCCAGTGGGAAGCAGCATGGTACGAGAAGTATAGAGGCGCATAACAACAAAGCCAGGGGGGTTAGGAACGGGCAGGCGATGTGGTCCTGCAAACTGCTCGCAGCGACAGCGCCTACCCTGGCCCGCTTGTGTCCTTCCCTGTGTCAGCCTGACAGCGGCTCACAGTAGCCCGTGGAGCCGCCCAGTCGGTCTGAACCCGACTGGAGGAAAGGACAAAATGGTACGGGGGAGGGGCTGTACCAGGACCACAGACAGCACTCCTGTGTACACAGCGGCCCGCCGGCGGCCCCTGCACTCCGCCACTAATGGGATATTTCACAAGGAGAGACGAGGTGAGGAGGTGGCGGACGCAGCAGCCACTCGGCAAATAACTTACAGAAGTTTTAAATTAAAAAACGGGCTCGACGCACGGGCAAATACGAGGGCAGCAGCAAATCGTGTTCTAATGCACTATTTACAATACGGCTCACAGATCCTTCCCCCGCCACTAAGCCCTTAGTAAAACATGTAGCCTTGTGGCAGAGCGGCCCACAGAAAGAGCAGGACGTAGCCAGCCTCTGCCCATTCTGCACCTGTATTGTTTCTCATAGTCTTTATGGAGAGGTGCTTCTCCTCTGTGCCTCCTTCAGACTTCCCCAAAACTGAAACTTCTGGACCCAGCTTTACCGTGTTGCTGTCTGAGTCCCAGTGGACGCTTTACGGCAGACCACAGCAGAGACATGAAATAGTTGAGCCTGTTCCTAATTCAACAGTCCCCACCTGTGCCCAACAAGAGTCTCTTGAGCAGCCTGCCATCAGGTCACAAAAAAGCAGTCATGTTCATGCCCTTTTTGCACCCTGCCGTTTTGCATACATTTCAGTCCATGTCACAGTTGTTGATGCCACAGTCCACTACATCAGTCCATCACTGTAGCAAAAATATTATAAGACAGGGACTGCAAGACCCTTCCCACCTGCCACAATCATAGAATTAAGTAAGACAGGAGAGCTAGCCAAAAGCAGCCTTGTACATTCAGTGAAATGTCCATTTGGAAATGTAGAGCACAACCTCTATCCTGAGAGGTGGAAACCAAAAGCCCAGTAAAACTTCCCCTTCTGCAAGATGGTCCATACCAAGAGACTCATTTACACCTAAACCCAGCTCTCTAAATTTACCTCATTCACATTTGGTGCCGAGAAAAGGATTCAAGGCAATTTGAAAAACAGGTGAGCTACAAAAACAGGAGAAGAATGAAAGTGAGAGGGAGAGTGAAAAAGAGAGAGGGGGAGAGAGGGAGAGAGAGAACGAGAAAGAAAAGGAGTGAGAGAGAATAAGCCTCGACTGAGGCTGCTCTGTGAAGAATTGCAAAAGCCTGGGCTTGTGAGCAGCTGACAAAAGGCCTGTCCCGAACGGTTACATGATCTAAATTCTAATCAAACATCATTTACAGCTTGTTTTATTTGGGCCTCTTGAGAGACTGTCCCTCCTGCCTCTTTGCCATGGCAACCAGTGTCTCATTTCAGAAGTGTCATGCCACATTATCATCTCGCCAGCTCACACACTCCGCCTGACAACTTCTCCCAGCCCCTTGTGAAAAAATACTGAGTCCCATGCCGTCAAACCATTTCCTCTCTCTCCCTCTCCATTTCTTATATTCTTTCTTTACCTGAAGAAATTCAGTGGGCCATCTAATTAAACCTATGGCCTGCACAGTCTGAACTGTCCACCAATATGCATTTGACCAGAAAAAAACGGCGCAGAATCAAATTAACACCATTTCGCATTTCAGCTCTGAAATCAGTGAGGCTATCATGTAAGCGCTATGTGACAGCTTTCAATAGTGGCTGTGTAAATATGAAACCTCCCAGACATGCAGGATGTGGCTCCACACTAAATGAAGTCATAGTGCACTGTGTTTTGAAAAGAGACACATATTTGCACTCTCCATGTGTTCAGAGGGTGTGCAAACTTCTTCCCCTGACTGAACAGTGTAAACAGCTGGTGTTCTGCTCCACCCCGCTGCTGCTACGGCTGGACTGCTAATTGTCTTAAAGGGCTGGCACCGTACCTAGTGACAGCTTCAAGGCAGTATATAACTTGTGTTTTTTACAATTACAACAGTGTGCTTAAAATGTGCAAATGTACCAATTTTCCTGAGCAAAACTGTTTCAAGGATGAACACGTTGTAACAGAAAACAAGGAAATCATGACATTTTCCTTATGAAGCAATGAGTGCCAGTCAGAGGAATACACATTTGCAAAAACATAAAAAACAGATAGATCCTTCATTAAAGGCTGACCCGCACATCGAAAAGATCCTAATAATAATCAGAAATCACCTGAAGACAAAAGACAATGAAAGTGACGCTGCGCCTTCAGCATCCGGGGTAGTTCATGTATTTCGGTGTGTAGTGTACATTAGGCCAGCTGCGAAAACACGCCTCTGCTGCTGTCTTAAATAACAAGCATCATTGCCAGGCTCGTTCTGGGAAAAGGGGATCATTTGAGAGGATATTTGCTTACATGTGTATCACCAATTTGGTGTATTAGGCCCCCCCACCACCTCTCTCTACCAACCCCCAATCCGCCCACCACAGAGACACATGTTACCACGCTGTTTCCCTCACACGCTGCGTGAATTAGTTTCCCATCATCGAAGGCTGCAATTTTCACCCAGGCACGGCGGAGTCGCACGCCGGCCTGTCTCAGCAGCGCTCATCTCCCCGGGTACGCTGCACGCGTGTGTATCGGGAGAGATTAACATCCCTGGTGTGCAGGACAGAGGGGCTGGGGGGGGGGCACAGACAGATTTGATGGGACGGTGGGGTCAATCAAGGAGAACCAACCTTTCCATCTGCCTCTCTGCAAAAAATTTCCCAAATGTTTTTTTGTTGTATGTGGCTTTAAAACAAGGCAGGAACATTTCAAACACGGCAAAAACAAAACAAGCGATGAGAACTAAAAACCCTGAAATATTTAAGCCGAAGACAAAGCGCTGCAGCATGAAACATTGCGAAGTTGCACACGACTTCTTAGATTTGGTGAAACCAATACATAGAGCATATACACAGACGATCAGACGAAGCCCTTGAGTCTAGTCTGTGACATCATTATCACATACAGTGGCCAAACAAATGTCACAGGGCGCAAGCCTATGAGACATCGCGACAAAAGACGCACACCAGGCTGACCGACTGAACAGCTATGCTGAGGTTTTATGTATATATATATATATATATATATATATATATGTAGGTCAGTAGAGGAAGTGTGAGGCAGTGCTGAGACTGCATCACTGGGTCAGCAGTGAGGGCATTAAGCCAGGAGAGGGTGTGAAAGTGTGCTGACGTCCTGTGAGCGAACATGCAACGGGCTGGAGTCAGACTCCTGTGTGCTGGGACCACAGGGAAGCAGGGTTGCTCCAGGTCCCCTCTGTAATTTTCTGTCAGACCAGCAGGAATGTGCTCTGCCCCCAGGCAATGGCAGCTAGCTTTGGAGTGAAGCACCAATCGGGGACTGAACCCCTCACCTCATAGACCCTCTGTGAGCACTAAGCTGCTTCTGTGCTTAGGGGGTGGGGTAAAACCCTCATATTACAGCCTTTCAAAACCGAGAGACACACATAAGCAGGAAAGACCCTTTTCTGCGACCTAAACAGACAGGTGGTCCTGTAGGTCTGATCGAAAGGCACAAACATATATATTACTGTACGTTGCCCTCTATGCAGAGGTGTTGTAACACCCACTCATTGCCACTGGGTCATGCTTAAACTCCAGCTTGGCTATAGAGCTAAAAAGTAGGTTTTCACACTGACAAAAACATAGTCTGAGGCAAGTTTGCCATTTGTCACCTTCCATCAGACTGGTTCAGCCAAGTAGCACAGACTGGATAGCTTGTTTCATGCCCTGTAGAACTGCCAGGGCAATACAAAAAACTGCAGGTGCCAAACTAAATTCCAGTTTGTTTCTTACCTTATCAAAGCACTCACAGAAATGTGATTGTTGAATTTACAGCACACAGCCCCGTCTTATAAAATTAGCAGAATCTAACAAAAATGTCTTTTAATTCATAATTTTCATGAAGTCATTTTATCGTGTACTAATTGTTTTATTGACTAAACATCAGCACATGCATCTTAATAACATGCATATTTTGCAGAAACTATAAACAAGTACAGTATCACTGCTACCAAACAAAAGTTACCCATGCATAATCAGAAAAAATAAACTGGAATTTAAAAAAATCTGAACCAAAACACCACAATGTAGGGGCTTGCCATGATTTCAAGTTCCAAGAACATACAAAATACATTTCACAGAATATTAATAATAATTTTTTCCACTGTAGAATTTCACAAAAAGTACAGCAGAACTACTTTTTTACAAATTACATTTGTCACTAATTTTTAGTGGAACATCAAAACGGACACAATCTAATATAATACTGACTTATTCTAAACATCCCACATCTGTGTATTAAATGTCTTTAAATGTCTCCATAGCTACAAAAGGGATATATTTCAAGCCACCTTTCGGTGTCTTATTTTGGTAGCATACTCCACTCCCACTCAGTGCCTGAGTCATGAGATCTGTGAACTCCCCACACTTTCACGCTGATATAAAACGTGGCACATGGGGGCAGTGCTCAAAACTGGAGAACTCAGCAAGGCTGAAGAGCAAAGATATCACTCAGAGGTACAGATGGCAAAGACACCCAAATCTTGGGCAGGGAGACTGCAAGAAAGATTCATCAGCATCAACATGTCACTGTTTGCACAGCTGGCAAATACAGCCGCTGCCATTATCATGTTTTATGACCTCTTTAAGTGCAGCAGGAGGGGACAGTACGTGGAAAAGACACTACCTCCTTGCAGTACCAGTTAAGGCGTCTAATAAAAGGAGATGCTGACAGAAATGGCACTCGCTCTTCCTCTGTTGCCCCCTGCTGCCCAGGACCCTTGTCCTGGGAGCTGTGTGTGAGGTCTTTGTGGGCAGGAGCTGCTAGGAAGGCGAAGGGCAGCCTACAGAGGATGGGGCGGGGGCTTGGGGGCACTTTTCCAGGTCAGCAGCTCACACAGAGCGCAGGTGTTGGGGGAGCATTCCCATCCTCCCATTCAGTGATGAGATTGATGAAGCCTTCGCCCTGACCAACTGTAAATATACCAGTAGCCTTGTCAGAACAGGTCTCCTGCAGCCGCTCCAGACCCAGCCAAACCCCAAAAAACACAACTCTCACCTCCTACTCAAACCTCTGACCGGAACACAACGCAGCTCTCCTCTTCAAATACAGTTTGTGCAAATGTTTATAAAGAGCATTTGAGAATTATACATAAAGACAAAATGTAAGACCTAGATGTATAATGATGAAATTAAGTGAACTGGCTGTAATCAAACGAACAAAGACCTCCCCTCCAATCTCACCAGCCCCCACCCTCCTGTTGTATTCAATGGACGCCCTTCCACTTTTCTGCCACTAACATCAAACACACACTGCATTTAGCTCATTCCTGACACCCCAGCTCACTCAAATTGACTGCAAATTTCATGGAGCAAATTAGCTAATAACTCATGATCCGTAATGAACGAAAAAACTGTCATGTAAAATTTATGTAGTATTTTCAATTGTGTGTGAAGGACTCATTTAGCACTAGGAATAAATTGGGACTGGGTGGGGAGGGGTGGGGTGAAAAGAAAAATAGAGAAAAAATTAACCTAAAAGAGCTTTCCAGCCCTCTTCATGTTGAGCTTTGTGCGAGCTCTTCCTGCACTGCTGCCAAACCTTCCAGAGACAATCAATTATATCCTGGGGCCTCCTGCGAGCGAACGCCTGGCTGCGTGGAGCCTCGCTGGCACCCTCGGAGCCCTGGCTGATGGCTCACGCTCAGGAACGGTGGTGTCCCTCTGCTGCTATCCCTGAGCATGAGGCCCACCCTCCCATAAGGCCATCAAAGCCTGTGCTCACTCCATGTTACTGCACAAATCACTCACAACACACAGCAGTGCAACCACTGAGCAAGGAGGAACTCCCGGCCATTGCTACATCCAAGAAGAGCATTCCTAACATCATAAGAAAGCTGCTCATTTTTGCATGTCAAATATACAGCAGGGTCAGAGCAGTAAAGCAAAAGGAAATATGCATGTTGAGAGCTCCATGCTAGTGGTGAGGGCTGCACCCCAAAGGTAATATCTGTAGCAACCAGGTGGGACTCCGGCCTAGCGGATGTACTCTACTTCTGATCCACATTGAAAATAAAAATATCATGTTCAAAAGCAAACAGTTGGGACAACACCGAACAGCTGTGCTTATTTCAAATCAGGTGACATTTGTTAGTAACTAACACTGGGAAGCCGGCTGGCACCAGCTAACCTTTCAGCAGTGAATTATGAGAATTTACCTTCATGCCTCAGTGCTTTTGCTGTTCAGCTGCCTTTAGTGTCTAAATCAAAGGCAGGATCTGCTACATCGGCACTTTTAGCGGCAAGGGCAGCCGTCGCACCAGCGCTTGACAATCAGTGACATTTACTGTGTGACACGGGCAGGTGCTGCAGATGACACACAGACCAATGGGCTTGCTCAAAACTGTTTGCCTGCAGCTATGCTTTCTAAAATATGCCAGCTAAATAATGTGTATGCAATATGTGCACGTTTATACAAGTGTATGGCAAATAAAGTGAGGTAGCAATTATATGCACACATTTTCAACAGGATGTTTTATAATCCTTAAATAACAACAAAATAAAGAAAACAAACATCCATGTCCAATTACTTCCACCAACGTACTTTTTTCCCCATTCTGTGCGTTGGTGCCCTATATGGAAGAAAAAAGACACAAAGTTCAACAAGAACCAGTGCCATGATTTCACATAACAAAGAATTTAGACTTGAGCAACTAAAAACTTACTTGCGAGGTCTACCGATAAGCTGGCCGTTGTTCCCAAGACAGTTCTAATTTAAAGGCTCAACAGGTTATTTTCAAGCAAAAATGCTGATTTTCCTGGCTCTGTGCTCTTCAGCATGTGTCCTAATTACTGCCAACTCGCTTTGATCGGTGGACCTCTCTTCACATGGCTCCAGTGCCCTAAGGATCGTGTTTCATTAGCCTGGCCCATCTCCTCCTGCTACTCCACACAAACTCAACCATGGACAGACCAAGGAGGCTACATTAATAAGCTCTGCAGATAAACAGTGACAAGGTAGACCGCACTAGTTCCATCAGGAGACTCCAAGGAGGGCATTGCAAAGAGCAGGAAGAGAGAGTCACTTGAAATCCCTCTCATGAATACTTTCTGACAAGTTCTACAGTGCTGCTTAGGGTGCCGTCTGCCATATCACTGTGACATATTACAAATATATTCATCCACATTACTGAGCACTGCACTGAATATGCAGCGGCTGCTGTTTTCTTTAAGTCAAACTCCTCAAAAGACAGGACTGCACAGAGAGTCCGTCTGATAGACCCACCTAGTCCTCAAAATCAAAACCTGTGCTATTAGTGCTGACAAAAAAAAGCTAAAGTTTAGAAGCACTGAGTGCGTGGCCTTTATGTACAGCTGCTGGATTTGAGGATTTAGTCATTTCTGGGAATCCAAAAACTAAAGTTGCATCATGACTTCAGGTCTTTTCCTTAACATTCAAGAGTGTTTTAGTGTCAGCTGCTACCCCAGTTTCTACAGCCTCTGTAGCTGTTGATATAGTGTCTGTCTTATCTGCAAGAGACAGCCACGGTTCCTCGAGATGCAACCTGCAACCCCTGACTGTATAGCTATTAACACTGGGTTAATTAACCCGCAGCTCATCTGCTCGGGAGGACGACTAAGCCCCATTTAACAGGCTTGAATCAAACGGACCATTTTTAAGGATACGCATTGTCAGAGTATGTGTGTGTTGTGTGTGTGTGTGTGTGTGTGTGTTCTTTTTTCCAGATTCAATTTGATGAAAGCTGATTAACCACCATTTGAGGCGCAGTATACCTGTAAAAGTAAAAACAAAATGACACACCATTCTATCACCGTCCACAGAAACAACAATAGAAGAACTCACAGTCAGTGGCTGTCTCTTTAACAAACATAAAAAACCTACATTGCCTTCTGCTTGCAAAAAAACTTCACAGGGAAAGGCAGGTGACCAGCGGAAAAGAGGCAGAAAACAGTATTTTTCAAACACTGCACAACGTCATGCTGCCGGACGGCGGCACACAAGAGCAGGATGGCACAGGAAAAGACAGCAGGGGGCCGTTTCACTAAGAAGAGCCCCCCATCCGTCCATCTGTCCGTCTGTCTGTCTCTGCAGCAGGTCACGACAGGAGGTGCGAGCAGTGCACCCCCTCCGATGCCCAGAACGGCGCCTTACTGCCACGCGGCGATGGCGGTAATATGGCCGGTGCCCTGTGCCGCTGTCAGCCATGCAAGTCTGCTTTACCTGCTGCGATTCCATTACCAGGCTGCCTGTTCCAGCACTCGAGTGTTTCTGTAGCATATTAAACAGATTAATAGAACAATGCTCCAGGGAGAGGGCGGCCTGTCAATCTCCGCTAAAAACACAAAAGCAGAAAATTAAAAAAGCCCATGGCTGAACTCCAGAGCTGATAAAACACACTGGAATCTCGCATGGAGGGGGAAAAAAACACAGATGGTAAATATTTATTCTCTCTCCTGCTTGTTTAAAAAAATACACACACACACACACACACACACACACACACAAAAAAAACGGCAGGGGCTACGGCAATGTGAATAGCTACCAGGCAACCTGGCCCAGGTGAAAGAGAGCAATTAACAATAAGAACACCAACTGCACAACAAGAGTGGCCTCTGCATTTTCCCATACCCCCCACCCCCAAGCTTATGAAGGCAATGACCTGCTCTGTCCACCCTCATCCAGGCTTGCCCAATACTACTCACACTACTCACCCATGTGCTGAAAGCGCCTCTTAAAGCGCAACGATGTTTCTTTCTTTGAACAACACAAATACAAATCATTTATTTCAACAAAAGATTTTATGATAAATTTCAAGTCAATCTCACAAATAAATATTTTGTTTCAAAGGCCTGTTAGTTTTTGATGCAGTCACTTAAATGTCTAAGAGCAACTTATCAGCCATTATTCTTGGCAGTGCTGCACGCAATGGGAAATGTCAGTCGTTTTGTAACGTATTTATAGGTTGCCTAAAATTCAAAGAGTGCCACGTATGGAAAGATGTTGCATTCGGTTTTCTTTCTCCAACTGGGTACAATGGTACCTGCTCTGCTGTGTCTGTAGTGTGCTTCTCCTCAACTTATGAGTCACTGCCTCTCCACTCAGAAAAACCATAAAACAAAGGCAGCAATTAAAGCAGCAAGTGCAGAGTGTGTATGCTAAAAAAAACAAAGAAACATTCAGATTAGGGTTTGACTGCATGTCCATGGGTGCCTCTTATTTGTCTCACATGGTCTCAAGAGCATCTATAGGGGTCCTTACTACAGTGAACTAATGACAGAGTGGAAATATGCAGCCACATGAAAAATGTGGGGGTTGGTGGAGGACAGTTCACACCACAGCTGAATGGTGCAAATCATTTTTAACAGTCAAAGTCATATGATGGCTCATTACATTAAACTATCTTTTCTAATATCACATAATCCAGTGCCTCTCCCATGTCCCGAGGCTACGGGCAGAGAGACAGGGAGGTCTAATAGCTCAGTGTATTAGCAGGTTAATTGCCCTGTTGCAGCCATGACTAGATCAAGAGAGGAACCCGATTTAGTTTAATTGTAAGCCATCCCGTCCTGTAACCCTTACGAAGAGACAGTCTCTAGGCCATCGTTGGAGATCATGCAGAAGGTACAACACACAGGGCATGTGGTGCCTTAAAAACAGAGACTGGCACACAGCGCCACCTGCTGGGCCACTCCATTCCCACACCTGCATATTGTCAGCTCAACATCAGTCAGTGCTGTTACACCAGCATAATGTGTCACAGCTGTATTCCCACAATCCCCTGTGCTGATGCATTCTGTTACACTTACAGCTTTTACAGCTTTACTATATATGCTGCCACTGAAACTCCTCCAGGAAAGCTGGCCCGTTTGTAAGCCCTCAGGTCAATTGCACATGGAGCTGTTAGTCATGGTATATACCACGCAGGGTATCAACAAGAGAATCATAGCAAAAAAAAGAAAAATTTCAAACTTTGCGTAGTCCTCACTGCTGTTGGTATTTTACATTCCTCTTTTCATGTTTGGACACAGCCATCCATCCATGTGGTCAATCTAGCCTTTTGCTTCTCCAATGCCACTGTTTTAGCCTTCTTCATGACACTCTCAAAACCTGCAGATTCAAGGGCAAGAGTTTATATCCCCCCCTTTCCCCCAAGAGAGGTCCCCACATCTAATGCCCCCTGCACTTCCTCGTTTGCATTCCTCACCGCCACTACTGCTGCTCAGATCATCTCTGCTCCATGGCCGTGCCGGCCCTGTCTGTTTTCATTCCCCTCCAAGGGGACAAGTAATTTGGGAGAGAGGAGAGCAGATGACCACTGGCTTCTGACCTTTTCTCCCTCAATTTAACTCCTCCGTGTTGCAGCGAGAAAGTGGCAATCAGCCTAGGCAGAAGTGACACCCTCATCTGAGGCCGGCGGAGCCCGGCGCACAATCACAGTGTCACTTTCCATCAACAAGCCAACGCAAGCGAGGTGAGAGCTGGGTTAGCCCTGTCGCTGTGCGGAGGCAGTGGCCACCTCCCCACTGAAACATTCATTAATGCACGGACTGGCATCAGATCAGTTGAAAACACATCATCAGTGGGCCACAAAAACCTCCATTTTACTCTCTGTAACGACTCCAATTTAAATGATTGCTAAACTGGCTTGTCATTAGAGCTACGCCTGTGATTTGCTTACCTTATTTGTCACTTTGGTATCCGAGACATACGTCCACCACAGGGACTGAGATGTCTTGAGCCCATCAACCATCAGCTGTAAGGGAAGAATCATTACCGCTTCAAAGGGCCAAATGATTAGCACGACGTTAGCATGGCATGTTTGCTTCTGCCTGTCATGCAGAAGTCTTTACCTTGATACTGCACTGCGTACAGTGGAAAATTCGTCATTTGTAGCCAAGTTACAAAACAAACGCAAGTATGTAGGATATTATTGAAGGGTCTGTTTACCAACATGGACAACAGCTTTCAGCAACAATTTACGTGTATGTACATTCTATGAAATCCAATACATGGGCTTTACGGCAAGTTATATTATCTGATGTGAAGGATTAAGAAAACTAATGTTGTGATCTGCTATAGTTGTGCAATGACAAGATTAAAATTCTATAATACAGAATTAGTTAACTGAGAATCAAGTCATGTGCAAACGACTGATCAGCACAGAAGCACTGTGCACTGGAAAAGTTGGGTCAGCATCCTCTTTTGATGTTGTAGTAAGGATGATGAGGTCATCTCCACAAAAAAGGCACACCTATTAACACAATTATGCACATTGCACCTTTTAATGGTCATTCATTTGGGTTAAAGGAGAGAAGAAAAAGGATAAAAAGTTCCTTTGAGAAAAGAACCATATCCCTAACTAATATGACACATTGTTGTTCTTCTTCAGGCACGAGTTTATATGTAAAAAAAAAAAAAAAAAAAAGAAAAAAAGAAAAAAAAAACTTAAATGATGATATGCCTCAAAGGGGGGTATTATCATTTGAAAAGATCCAGGCATTGTGTTGTGCGTCCCCTCTGCGCTGAAAATGAAATTGTCTGATGTGCAAGATTTACCTTTGCTGCGTTCGGCCCCAATCAGGCGAGAGGGTCGCAGCTCAATGTGTCATCTTGCAGCTCCATCGCTGTGGCTCCAATTTACACACAGGGCCCGTTCTGCATTTCAAAGGAGCCCAGCACGAGCCTCCTGTTAGCGATCGCTATCTGGGTCCCGCAGAGGCAAGATTAGGCCAGCTGGAAAAAAACCACTCGCTGCTTCTGCATTTACATTTTCATTTTCATATTAGATACCCCCCCTCCCAGTCCTTCCCCTCCTGGGCCTTAACTAGTCTGTCCACACTGCCTTAGTTTACCATGCCACCACTACATCAAGCAGAAGAGACCTTCTCGCACTATCCGGTACCAGACTCTTCTGTATATTCCTCTTTTTCTTATGTCTGCTCTACTACATTTAGTATAACGATTATGAAACATTTAATGT
Organism: Chitala chitala; assembly: GCA_025773905.1. Classification (NCBI taxonomy): domain Eukaryota; kingdom Metazoa; phylum Chordata; class Actinopteri; order Osteoglossiformes; family Notopteridae; genus Chitala; species Chitala chitala. Next base: position 189,611 of record JABJVR010000058.1, read on the forward strand.
ACATCTAAGCAATGTAAATTAAGAAAAAATAGGTCACTGATAGTGCATCACTAACAAATTTAATATGAGAATGATCAAATCACAAAAGTTAGAAATCCAGGTGTATACACTGAAAACACTAATTATCAGCCAATAACAGCCTACTGCAATCTTTTCTAAAGTAAAACTTGTAGATATTTTTTTTTCCTGAAACTAAATTTCACTTCCAGTCAAAACCTAAAGCTAAATGCTAAACTTGTACATATAAGTTATATATACATATATACAAAACTGTGAAAACACCTAACACTCCACTGAGTTTCTACAAGCTGCATGCTTCAAAGTCTGACTAGTGACTACAAACCTCCAACACACACAAAAAAAATAATAATAATAATAATACACCAACAACAACAGAGACAAGATGTGGTGGCAAAACGCGGGGATTTGTTAATTCCCGGACAGCACTGGCCCACATACTGGAGAGTATTCACTTTGAAATGGGCTGTGGGCTAATGGAGGAGTGGCAGAGTTATTATTTAGGTCTGGGAATTCGGTATTCTGAGTGCCTCAGTCTCCCCAGCAGATCTTGTTTACTCTGTTCAGGCGGTAACCTCATTCAAAGTGACGCTCAATGGACTTAAAGGCTCGAAAGGTACAGTGATGCATTGCGCATGTAAACCCCAATGACTTACCCTGCATATTGAGGGTGGAAAACAGCACACGGGTGTTTTCCTGCCACTTTTGCAGCGAACTGCTCAAACAGCAAGCCGGAAAGTTGAAGAAGAATACAGTGTCTTTACATTATGATCATGAAACATGTGACTTATGACATCTACAAGATAACAACCTACAATGTTTGGGAGAAATGGACACACTTACAATTTAAGATATTACTGATGTCATTTTGGGGTAATTTGCCACTGTGCAGCAGAACTGAATACCTGCAGCAGTAAAAGGTTTATTGTTGATAGGAAAGGATCTATGGCACAGGATTTTACCTTAAATACTTTTTAAATGGAAAGATACAATTCCATATTTGCAGCACTATAGGAGAAATTACCTTTACAAGTAAAGTACCAGAAAAACAAGAAAAAAGCTGAATACATGCTTTAATTTTAAGATTCTGAAATGCTGCTGTACGCTTCTGTCTATCTCTGAATAAAGACATCCGTTTCTTCTTATGTGACCAACAGACAAATGCAGGCAAATGACCACAAAGTCGCAAGACATAAAAGGATTCACCAAGTCCCAGAATACATGGAATAAATAAAAACACAGAGCAGCGCTACATGTCACAGAAGCCCCTCCTGTGCATTCACAACTCTGTGTTTAACTAAGCTGAACTGATTAAAGGCAAAACAGAAGCAATACACTAATTCTGAGTGGAATATTGGAACAGAATGCTGACAATAATGTATGCAGTGATGTACACACAAACACACCGATATATTGTTATGAAAAATAATATACACAAAATATTTTATTTTGCTCAAATTTCACCAAGACACAGTAGACACAGAAACACGTATATAGAAGTGGATGCTGTAATTATCCTGCTCTTTTCTCTTGAGACGGAACATGATAACCTATTATAAGTGCTTGGTTTCTTTCAACTTTGTGTAAAAATAGGGAAATAATAACATAATAACAACTGAGATGTGCCGGTGTGTCTGCATGCGAGTGAGACTGATTTTACATTTTCTGCATGTTCCCACTGGCAGACAGCTGACCTTCAGCGCAGACACGCTTCGGTGAGTAACACCGCTCAAATTACGTCCGTTCCAAAGGAGTACATGAAACAGCCACAGTGCTTTAAAGTTGTTCAATTAGATTATCCTTTTCATTTCTGCCTTCTAGTGTGCAATCAAGAGACGGACACACATAACCAGCTATCAGACACACCAAGGCATACACTTCCAGGGACACACACGCGCATGTGCACGCATGCACACACACACACACACACACACACACACACACACACACACACACAAACACATTGGGAACTATACACACACACACACACACACACACACACA
>JABJVR010000061.1:14419-25707 GCA_025773905.1 Chitala chitala
GGGATGGGCTCCAGGTTTCCCCGCGACCCTCACCAGGAATAAGCGGTTAAGATAATGGATGGATGGATGGATGGTTTACAACCATTTCCTATTATACACAAATCAAACACCTTAGAGGTACTAGAATCAAAGGGACCACCAAAGAATAAAGGGAATGCATCACATGAAAAATGAAACATAGGATTTTGGTGTGATGCCATTGTATTTGCCAGATAGCTTCTCATTTATTATTGATTGCTCAATATATATTGTTAAAAGGGAGGCTGAGAAGCGCCCTTTCATATCAGACGTAAAAACCCAGCACTGTGTGTGGATCTGAATAAGGGCAATTGAAAACTGTAATAACTAGGCTAGCTGTTACACAGCTATGCTATAATCTCTTTCTGAATTATGCATCCAATTCAAGCGGATTCAAAATATGAAAGGTTTACAACATCCTGTGTGTGAATGTGCGCGTGCTCGCCTGTGTTTGTGTGTGAGGTAAAAATGAGTGGACTAAAATGTGACCTAAATGATAATGAAGCTTTTGGCTACCTTCAGCTAATGTTAGAAGGTTAAAATCATGAATGACTTTTGCATATACCTTGATGAGGGTAAAGGAGGGGGCAGAGTTTGGGTGAGCAGTTCAGAGCCAGAGTTAGTTACGGTAAATGAGCACAGTTCTCGCTCAGGCGCTCTGTTTGGCTATCTGAGCAGAATCATCGTTTCATGTATGACGTCAGTCACATATCTCTGTCAGCCGTAAAGCAGCAAGACACGGTAGATGAGAGTATAACGTTTCGGCCCCTGATCCGTACTTAGTCCAACATCAGTGCAAACAGAAGATTATACTGGCTTTGCTTCACAGCTGAAGTCATTGTTATTGCATCAAGTTACATGACTCACTTCTGCATCAAGCGTTCCGCTTTATTGCCACGTGCCTTGAGGTGTTTTTTTTTTTTTTTTTACAAGGTCTGCCTTGCATTAATCTACGTTCCGATGCTTTACACTTGGAACGAAAAAGAATCAAGAGCCCAAAGTCACCTGCAGCCAAAAATCTAATAGAAACAGACCTTATCAAAAGATGCAGTGCTGAAACCCATTTAACTACAAATTTGCTCATGGACATATTAGGGAAAAACACAGCAATTACTGCAGATCAGTACAAACCAGTCAACCTAGTCCATCCTGTGTTGAATCGCCAGTCTCCGCCCCCCACCTCTGCCATTACGTGTTCTCTTTTGATGCCTTTTTTGAGGTGCTGTTTGCCAACACATTCCTCTTGTTTTAGTTCTTTTTGAGTCCTGTCACATTAAAAATTTAACGACTTTCACCAGCCAATCTTTTCAAGGCAGCATCCTTCCATGACCCTGTTGGATATATATCAATCACAGATCCTTGTGTACAAATCTGGGACCCTTTATATGAACTTTGACTTACAATTTCCTCACTGTAGCCATAAATAAATTCCTTGCATCCTCTCTAAGAATGTCATGTACACCTCTCATCACTAAAATACAGAATAGGACATATTTCTTTTTTTTACCAAGTGAAACGAGTGCCTAATTATCTAATTGGGTTAAATTTGTGTTAATGAATATATACTTACTGCTAGTATTGTAAGTTATTTCAACACAATTTTTGTATATATTTTACACATGGGTTCACAAAACACATAAGAACAGCAAGTCAAGTTAGCCGGTTATCTTTCTCTGTTCCTTTTTCATGCCTTTTATACAAATTCAATTGTTTTCACCTCTCTGCTGCTGTTCAAACATAGATTCGATAACATCAAACGTCCCAGAGGTCAGTAAATTGACACGCTGCCTTCCTTGCACACTCCAGTGTGACTTATCTGATTTATACCTCTGATAAAAATGCATCCCCTGGGCTTAATTGCAAGGTGCACGTTAACTTCTCTTGGAGAACTTCAGCATTTATATCCAGCTACACTTATTTGTCTGCCAAGCGGATCTTGTTTTCAGGAGCAACCCTAAATAGGTCTTGCTATTACGCTTGATCTGTTTGCAAAGCTCGGTACTTATGGATGAAACTTGGTTTCTAAAGAACAAGCAGGAAGGTACAACAGCGGTGCGTTCTCCGAAACAGGAATCTGCAATCTTCTACTGACTTTCACGGACCATGATGCAAATTGTTTACGGCACGCATGAATAGCTCTGTAACTGTTTAACTGCCCATCACACTAATACATCATGTGTGTCGATAGATGCATAAAAAATTTGTTAACCATGAGACCCAATGCTTATGATAATTAATTTGCTATGCATCCATAACTATACCTCCCACTGCTTATCATATGAATGAATCAATGCAGATCGGCTTCAGCAGGCATAACACCTACTGATTATGACTTGTACTTACAGATGTATAATGAGATATGTCAAAGCACCGACAGATGTTCAGGGAACAGTACAGAACATGCAAAATGACTACATGCTGTTCATCCAACTGATCTGCAAAAAGCAAAGGTGAAAATATATTTGCAGAATATGTACGATCTTTATTTTTATCTTCTCTGTTACAACAACTAGCTTTTTTTTGGTTCCTGTTTGAACGTTATCTCATATGGAAACTCCCTGGCAGGATAGTGGTAAGGTTTTTATTGGTGGCTTATTTCTCTCGGACACTCAGGTAATTGGGCAGCATTGTTTTTCATTACAGAGAAGCGGCCCTTAGGCCCAGCTCAAGCCAGGTCTGCTTCTGATGTGGAGCTGCCACTAGGGTTTGGGTAGTGAGAAGATGGAAGGGGAGGAGGAGTGGCACATTAAAAGGAAGCTCCCATTTAATACTGTGCGTGTCAGAAAAGGGACTGTCCCCTCCACGGGAAAAGGTCATCGGCTCGCTCCACTTGTCAAACCTTATCGGATGACGAAACGACCCCTGGCGCCAATGGCGGGCACTGATCCTTTTCGGCTGCATGATTCCTAACAAGCAAAGTGAGCAGGCGGGAGGGGCGCAGGATTAAGGTTGCTCCTTAATCTTCCAGTCCTCGTTCCACAGGCTGCGAGCAAGCCAGAAGGTGCTGCTGTGAGAAGGGGGGTTACAGCACATTGGGCTAATGGGGGGGGGGGGTTAGGTTTGAGCTCACCTCGGCAAGATTTTAGCCACTATAGTACCCAGGCTGCCACACCCGGAGCTGTAATTGCAGCTGGGATTCTCCTCTCTTGCCCAGTAAAGTAGCCGACACGCCGTAACACCCGTGGTGTGGATGCTCTTATTAGCACAAGGGACTGTCTGCAGTTGATCCTGCTACACAGCATGTCTGCGATTACCTCACAGGTGCAGCATGGCTCGAAGAAGCCCTCTTAGCAATACCAAAGCAATGCATACAGAGATCTTATCACGGATTTGTCCACGGGGAATGTAACGCAGCAAAATTCCCGTGTATCAAGACGCAGGCGGACAGTGTGAGGACGGTGAGGAGGAGTATGCACAAACGCTGAGTTTTACCAGACGGGATTGTGCGTGATGATTAAAAGAAAAGCCAATGCTCTTTTCAAATTCCCTGCTCCAGGTCTGATGTGTGTGCCACGTGCAACTTTGAACTTGGGTTATTAAAGTCAATGTCATTTGAAGAGGATGAGGCATACCATAGGAGCTTACTGGATTTTTTTTCTACTGAACATTTAAAAGACTATCTGAGCCTCAACAGAAGCCTGGAAGAAAAAGTAGAAGAAGAAAAAAAAGAAGGAAAAAAAAATCTCTTTGGCAGACTTACTGCTTGTCTGAGGAGCAGGCAGGTCAAGTTCTTGGCGGAGAAAGTCCTTTGTTGCCATGGCAACAAAGTTTCTCTTCAGCCCCCCTACCCCATCCCTTCCAGTGTCCCAGGGTTAGGGCGGCATCAGCAGAGCGAGTGCCGTTTAAACCAGAGCCACAGTTCACCCCTAATCAGGCTGTTTATTTTGGGTAGCTGTGCACTGTGCCCCGGGCAGAGTGACGAAAGATCAGCAGACGAGGCTACGGGCACTGGGGAGGTGGGCACCAACTTGGGCATCTCATAACGCATGAATAAATATGGCAGCCAATTAATGCTCAGGGAAAAAAAAAAAAAGAAAAAAAATTTCAGTACATCCTTTTTATGTGCAGTGATGTCTTGACAAATGGTGCTCTTAGACAAGATTCAGCCGGTCGTTATGCAATATGCTGCATGGCTTCTTGCTTGCATACACACATTTATATCTGCATGAAACCATCCACGCGTGTGTGCCTGAAGATATTGCAACGACCCTTTCATCAGTAGTGCACAAAAGCTTTCAAATGCAGAGCTTTGCTATTTTTAATTATGGAGAATTCAGCTCTCTTACCAGTGCCCGAGAAACATGACGACCAAAGCAGAGAATTCTGGGTGGTGGAAAAAGAGCTCTCTAACTTGTGCTGTCATTTACTGTGAGCATGGAATGAGGACAGATAGGTAGTCATGCAATTGTTTCTTTTTTTTCTAGAATTCATCCTCTTAAAAACATTGTACCTATAAGGTACTGAGGCACGTTACAAAATGGAACTGGACCAGCAGCGTCTTCTTGCTTCTCTAAGTGACATAAGGGGAAAAAAATATACCTATAAAATGTGTTATTTTTTATTGTGGTTAAAGTAACATAATAATATTGAGTAAGTTATGATAAAAAAAGTTAATCATTTAAAATTGCTTACTGTCTGTCAGCCTGGATCTCAGCAGTGGAGCTCAGAGCATCTGTGTTGTTGGTCTACAAACTGCGGCCCTATTCTGTGGACCAGCAACGTGGTCTGTGAGCTGAACCTGCCTGATTAGCCTGCTCACACTTCAGCAGGTCTTCAGTGCTTTTTTGTGGTTTTCTCTGCATTCATATGGAAGTGCCTGATATTGCATTTTGGCAACTTCCTCCCATGCCCCCCTATCCTGGAGCCAAGGGCACCACAAAGGTATAGAAACCAAGGATGACTCCAAGGGCCTGTGACTAACAGGGGCCCACAAAAACTCAAACAACATAACATCTTAACATATAATGTAAAACAACATAACATGACATCTCTCTTGGGGTCCCAAATCTCTAGCAGCGGCCCTGCCTGTAGCACTAGCCCCTTAGCTTAACACATGGAACAAAGAAGAACAACCAGCTTGGTTTCTCCATCCTTTCACTGGTCAAGCAGGGCAACTCAATAAGAGATTCAGCCTTAAAGAGAGATTGCACCATTGGAATTTTTACACTGCCACATTCTTTCTTTATAATTTCTTAACCATCACAGAAAGACATGGTTTTGTATAACTATGTAATTCACATGTATATCTATGCTATAGTCAACTGAAAGAAATCTGCCTGCATATTTTATTATGTTCAAATTTTCAACGTTCAGATTCACTTGTGCGCAATACAATACACACAGCCATGCCCTCTCAACGGCAGTGTGAGCCTGGGGGGCAGATATTGCTGCTGGCTTTAATGCAAATATACTTATTTGCGTTTACAGGAGAAACTAAACTGCCCTTTTTGTGACAGATGCGCAGGCAGAGGGCAACTTATTGCTAAATCATTAAATTCGAAAAAAATTTTCCCAAAAAGAAGCAGTGTTGGTTAGAAGCGCTTGTATGAAAGAGTAATGTTATGCAACACTAAGCAGTTTTCTCTATAAGATATTTTAGGGTGCTGCAGAGAGTGGGGAAATAAATCAAACATTATCATTACAGCAATAATATTAAGGCAGTAAGCACAACCATCTTCTTTGCCTTTCTTCATCAATAAGACCCACCTGACATATTCATTTCTCTCTCACACGTTGAAGTGAGTCTCGTACCCATATAAGGCAGAGGGGCTATTTCATATGCTCACTGGAGCATGATTGAGGTGATGTTCGCGCTGAGGTCTGCAGAACTTCAAGGCTGGACACGGGGCCTGGTATTCCTCACTGCGGTGCTACAGGTCTGGGTTGTGCACAGGGCTACCCTGGCAGGACCGTTCGCCACCAGATAACGCCTGATACCGGGGCTAATTTGGTAGTCTGCTGCCTGACTGCAAAGACACTGCCTTTATCTCTGCAGAGAAGCTGATTAAACAAAACAAACAAAGAAAAGAAAGGAAAAAAAGGTCAACTTCTGACTCCCATCACTGGGGGGGAGGGCGTGGAATCACTGCAACGGCGCCTGTTGTCATACGTCAGATTCACACTTTAGTCCCCCCCCACCCACCGTTTGAGTGAGCCACCTCCGAGGGGCTCCGTGTACTTTAGAAGCCCTCTGTGTAAGCAAAGGCCAGGCTAAGAAACTGGCCTGAGTCTGAGGGTGCGAGAGGCCCAGGTCCCTGCTTCTCTCTTAGGTCACAGCTCGTCATGAGAAAGGCCCGTGGGCATCGTTAGGGTCGATAACCGCGGGTGTGAATGTATATTACAACCCTGAGATTCCAAGTCCTCACCCTAACACTGCGAACAGCACGCAGAAAATCTGCCATGAGTCATTCAGCTAGAATCAAAGGGTATGACCTAGGAGCAGGGAACAGTGTAGGCAACTTACTCCAGGTGATACAGCTGTGAAACGTCAGTGTTGGAGAGGTACACAGAGTAGCATCAGACTGAAACCCGTTCATGTTGGCTAAGTGTGCAACGATGCCCTATATGAATAGTAATCGGACAAGTCACCGGTGTTGAGCTCCTAACTAACACGGCACAGTCGCCCTTCCACATTTGCAAATTTCACATTTGCGGCTGTCTTCCACCCTTAACCCTTGCGAATGTGCAGGAACGATTATAATGATCTTTGCTGTTGTATTAGCTTCACAAAAACGTTTAAAAGTAAGCTAGAGTAAAAAAAAAAACGTTTCCTACTTCAGTAGTTAGTTTATAACATTCATTCACAACCTAAGCGAAAATTACATAAAACAAATTGTCCTTATCAGCAGAACGCAACGAACACCCAGAAATCTGGCCACATAGACATATTATGCCTAGTTATTTTTATTTTAATTAAACAACCTCTAGTAGTTGTACGGAAACAAATATGTATGTATAACTTTGTTAAGCAGGACACAAAAAGACTTTCTTCTATGGTAGCGTCTGGTGGATTCTGAACAGCACACCAAGCTCGTCTTTTCAGTAGCTAACTAGCGCCCCCTATAGAACAGCCTGGGACAAGCTTTGTATCAGGACCTGCAGACTTGAAGCAGTGTAGTCACCGGACATAACTGCATACCAAAGCCACGCTGACAGTGCGGACACAGTGCGGCCACACGCCTTCACTGAAGCAAAAAAAAGCGATTAGATTCAAAACTAAAGCCAGCACTTCTTAAACTTTTTTTTGTCCCTGCAAGCGGCTTTAAATGTCATTGTTCCATCTGTAAAAAAATAACCGATTGATCATTGACCGATAAGAAACGATCAAGTAAATAAATGAATGGATTTACAGCTCAACTGAATGGATCTTCAAAAAACGGTACGCCTCTGTCATTACACAAATTTGTTTCCACGCCATCTGCGTAACGTTCTTTGTCCAAGTGAATCTATTAACAGCATGCCAAAGATGACTACAGCCTAGATCAACAGCTCCGTGTTTACATGGTATAATTAGGATTGGAGAGCTTATAGCTTATAATACACACGGAGAACAAATACATTTTTTTTTTGTAAACCATGATGGCCGTAGTATGCAAAATCTGCTACATTCATGTCTTTGAGAATGTACCAAATTAAATAAATAAAGTCTTACGCTACGTGACTGCCCGGTCCATTGGGGTTTGTAGACCCGCTTGTGGTCAGTAGTCACACAAGCCAGTCTTTGCTCAATTCACAATTAGTAAAATGTGTTAAATTACACACTACACACTCGCCAGAAAACAGTCTTATGTTCACTGTCCGGTCATCATGGCCTCCCCTCGCACACGCCTGTTACACATTTCTGTATCACTCTTTTTTTTTTTTTGCCGACTTTACAAACAAACACTTCACAAAGCAAATATGCAGCGCTTGCAGCATCAGTGTCTGTCAGAAAGTCCCTAATTACTAGCCTTCCATGTTTCCCTGCTTCTTTTTCACAGTATGTAGGTAGGTACGTTCCAAATATATCAATTAACCTTGCGGAAAGAAAATGGCGCTCTTTAATAACTCTTTAGGAGGCACGTGAGTGCGCACTGCGGAAGGCCGGCGCACTTTTAGGTTCTCCAGCGTGACGGAACTGAAACGCCCCTCATCCACTCCACCACCGGGACACCAGGGAGCAGTGTGTGTGTATGTAGATAAGAAGCTCAGACAGAACCGCAGCAGGCTGGGGTTGGGGTGGTGTAGGGGGGTAAATAACGGTTTGCCCCCCCCCCCCTTTCAGAGTAAGCGGTTGCCACCACAGCCACTTTGAACAGCGCTCGCCGTGTAGGTCAAAGAGGAGAATGTCCTCCACCCCCCAGCCTCTCACCGACAGGATGGGCGGGGTGGGTTTTGCAATGGACGGGGGGGTGGGGGGCGCAGAGCGGTCAGGTGCGGCGCCACCAGTGATCATTAGGGTTACAGATGCTCAGGCCAGATTGTCGGCTGCCCAGGCCGGGTGGGGCGTCTCACCCGGGGAGCAGAGCAAGCATCTGCCCATCGTCCCTTTAGACATGAACCTCCCAGCAGCCTGTCCAACTCAACCCAACTGGTAACAAGGTCACCTAGCTCCCTCCACAGCCTCATTAACGACCGCCTCTCCAGTCAGTGTAATCACAGGTCAAAAAAAATAACTCTAAGACGGGCACCCACGCCAGTGAATGTGTATGTGTATGTGTGTGTGTGTGTGTGTGTGTGTGTGTGTGAAGAGGGGAGGGGGTGGGGTGTCAAAAGACTGGGGCCCCAGACAGGCTGCTCTTGAGGTTACACACATGGGGGATAAAAAAAACGAGCAATTACAACCACTCCTTTCCTTCTGTCCATTCCTTGCTGCCTGGGCCCGCACGCATTCCTGCAAATCCACCACAAAGTGCCTCGTTCAGCCACACTTCCATCAACAGACGAACTCATCATCAGGAGCTTCAACTGGCTAGCAGAACGTGGGCGAGCTCCGTACGATTGTGTTCATCCCACCCTTTATTTTTCGTACGTTTGGTAGCATCTGATCCATCAGAGTGGGTGCAAGCCTAACCTCACCCACAGCCCAACTCTGCCACTTTGCGTGTGCAGAGCTTTGTGCAGTTTTCTGTCTCTGGACAAAACTGCTGAGCACTTTGTTTAGTCTGAGAAATAAAACGCATTTAATTAATACATTGTGCTACCAAGCTTTGGAACCTATACGTCTTTTTTCTAGAATAGAACTAAAAGCTGTTCTTGAGCCAAAACAGCACTCAGTCCATCTCTCTTTTGTTCTGCTGTCTACAGCAGTACCCGCTATTTCCTCAGTACTGGCCACAGTGTAATGTCTCCCTAAATACCCTTCACGCATGTTACACACATTTTAAAACAAAAGGCTAAGCTATAAAGGAACCATGTCTTAACATAACCCTTCAGCTTTCAGAAAACACATTAATGTGGTTCTGCAAAGAAAATAAACACGCAGAGGGAACTGGCGTGGCGTTTCCGACCAGCTGCCTCTCTCATCCAAGGCACCTTGTGTCTTCCAGGTGCTGCAGCAGGAGCCCTCTTGGGATGCGAGCCAACAACCTTCAGGTTACAGAGCCATGTCCTTAACTGCTGCGCCACCTGCTGGCTTACAAGATGAACTGACTTAGAGGGATGACCTCAATGCCTCTGACTGTTGAACCGCACAGACCAGACCCGTAGGATGGATAGAGCGACTCAAACACAAAAATGCATTGAGAATTCTTTCTGCATCGGCTTATAAAAGGCTTTCATCTGAAGCTGTAGATGTTTTCCAAATCTGACAGTTTATATGACTGGATACATTCCCTGAAACAATCTGTTAAGGGTAAAAGAGTAGAACCCTTCATTATTATATTTACAAAAGTGTCTATGCTACCTGCCAGCCTTTAACGATATATTAAAACGAAACAAAATGTAGACAATTTCGTCCAACAGAAGAGGCGGAAAAGTTCAGGAGAAGCATGTTTACTGCAGGTGTCAGCAGCCACAGTCTGCATATTTATGGCCTTTAACGCACCACAAAATACATGTGGACAAGGACCTCACTGATAAAGGGAAGTTGACTTTCACACCTGGGGGGGGGGGGGGCGAGGACGACATCACAGAATACACTGACTCGAGGCTAACTCTGTGTTACGCACAAATGGGCAATTATGTTAGGACTCTGTAATTTTGTGTTAAAAGTGTTTTTTTTTTCCATCTTTTGAAAAATGATAATGCAGCGGCGCAGAATCTGAGCCGGGACAAAAGGCGAAGTCGGACACGGAGATCACGGTCAGGGACGTAATGCGTCACGACAGCCTCAGCTGTACATAATTGTGGCATGGGCTAAATTAGCTTAGCGAAGAGCAAACCGAGGATGAAACAGGTGTTAAACCCGACTTTCTGCCTCACAGGAGGAAATATAGCTTTCTGTCAAGGGCACCGCACCTGGGCTATTGTTTCAAACAAATGGCTTTTAAGTGCAAATTTCTGCTTGCTCTAAAGGGGAGAGCATGGCATGGCGTTTATTCACTTATTCCAAGCAATACACTCTGCAGAAGAGGCAGCCATAAAGAACAGACCAGTATCACCGCTGAGCTTGAAACTGTAGGACAAAAAACGCAGCCTGTCTCGTTTCTTTAATGAATCTCACACTCCAGTGTATTCACCAATACTCAGAGTAACCCTTAGGAGCAGTCTGCATAGGAGAATAATATAAAATGTTGATTTTGAACATTTTCCTGAGGTGTCTGATCTTGTGTGAGGAACCTTTGACAATGAGAGCAAACAACAAAACAACGAGCAGACGTGAAAGCAGCAAAACCAGCAGCTTTGGCCAAAACTGACGATATAAATTAAAACTAAATAAGGAGAACTGAAACACCTATTCAGATACGTGAGCTTAAATACATTCTCAGCCAAACAGACAAAGGTAATATTGTGGGTAGCAGGCTGTAAGCAGAACGTTTGTGGCCAGACATGGACTGGCGTTCGGTCAGATGACAAGCCGCTCCTTCAGGTGATGAGAAGCGCTCTCTCAGAAGACAATCCCGTAACTGGGTGGTGCGCATTGCCTGCGAGTTGCATCATGTTCTGTTCTCAGGTTGCTGTCGGTCGATGTCACAATGTACAGCATCTCCTCAGTCTCTCCTATTTTTCTTTTTTTTTGTTGTTGTTGTTGTTGTTGTCGTCGGTGCTATTCGCCAAAAATGAACACAATCTGTTTGAGAACTGGATATAAAAATAAGTTAATGTGAAATTAAATAAAAATTAAAAAATTC
>JABJVR010000062.1:0-25206 GCA_025773905.1 Chitala chitala
TGTGTGTGTGTGTGTGTGTGTGTGTGTGTGTGTGTGTGTGTGTGTGTGTGAGAGAGAGAGAGATTGGAGATGAACAAGTGAAACACACACAGAAAAAAGGAATGCTCATTGTGTAACACCACCATGTAGGAAGCCTCACTGTTAAGTGCCAGGGGAATAGCAACTCCTTAATTTATGCTGGATAAATGACATGCAACACCACACGTTACAGACTGCTAAGAGAAGCATTCCTATTAAAGGGTCTGGTGTGTGAGAGGTTAACCTGTGGTTATGAAGTCTGATCTGCAGATACTGTGTACGCATGTATGATGGAGAGTAAAGTCCATTCAGGTGAATGTGAACAGGACACGTGCAACTGGACATCCCGTCCCCACATCGTCAAACAACAGAATGTATGTGCTGCCTGCGGAGAGCTCACCTCAGATGAGGAGTATCCTGAAGAATACTGAGACTCGGGCTCAGCATCACTGTGGAAAGGCAGAACATTACCCGTGAGTCCACTAGAGGGCACCAGCGCACTTGGAATATAACGTCGACAAGTTAAATTGACACTAAGGTAGAAAAAAAAAAAAAAAAAAATACATGGGGTGGGGGCGTGTTAGCCAAATGGTTACACAACCTCTAAGAAATGTCTTACATACACATTGGAGAGACAATCATACATACATATGTATAAACATATATCTAGGTGTAAATCATACTGGCATCATTTGCATGGTCTGACTGACACTGTATACTCTAAATACTAAATAAAACAACACTCAAATAACTAATCTGCTCCCACCTGTCTGAGTCCAGAGACACCAGATTCTCTTCTGAATTCTGGCTAAGTGCAGTGTAACCCTTATTAAACTTCACGCTTCTGGGGGGGGAAAAAAAAGCACAATGCAAAGAATTGTAACATTCTGACAATGACAGCTGAACGTTCCTGTGTGTCACAGGACCAAACCCATCTTAATCACATTCATAAAAAGATGACCTGCATCTCTGCAGCAACATCTTCATTAGGCAACAAATGTTACACTTAATTTTACATTAATAAAAAGGGCTGAGTGAATTAATTTGTTGTAAATAAATTGCTGGTTTCAATCTTGAGGACTAATAGCATAGCACCAATTAAGACTACTCTTCTAAATTTAACATGTAATACCTGGTAAAATTTATTTAAAACCTGGTCCAATAATACATAAAAATTGGAAATAAAATAAAAAAAAAAAAAAAAAAAAAAAGTATAACTAAAGACTTCAGGGCATTTATGGAGTCGACATAAGTTAGCTGTTCCACAGTAGGATTCTTTAACAGCACAAGTTCAATACATCAGTAACTATATATAACAAAGGTATTGTTCCAAACATTCATATGCTTTTCATCATTATATATGCAACACTTCAGTTTTACAACTCAATGCATCTGACACTTCATTTCAAAACGTCACACAGTTTACATTTTTCATATACAATGACAACCCACTTCACAGCAGCAGGGACAATAGTCCACACTGCAGAATAACCCAGTGCTATTTAACACTTGGCCATTTCATGCTGTGGATGATCAGTGGATGCCGATCTTTGGGCACATTATCTTCCGCAGCCAGGCAGTTTTCATTAACCAACTTCAGCACTCCGCTTTGTTAGACAGGACATCGTCATTCACATGCATCTGAACGTGCAGGAGTTCTGAAGCACCTTGGATAGCACCTGCAATCACATGCACATGTGTGCAAGGAGGGTCTGCCGGCTTTGGGCACTGACTCGGCGCACTGTCTGCATGCTCCCCTTTAGCTCCAATCACCCGCTTGAGGCTCCTGGATGGACAGTAGATTTAATCCCTGCACAGATTTGTCCAAAGGCATGAATTGAGGCTTTAGACCAACTTTCTCTTGAACTGCTTCTGTATTTAATCTGAGCCTTGTGCTTTGGATCCCTGTCACTGCTATTGCTGGAAAGCACGTCAGATGAGTGACACGGACCATTAAGTGAGCCCAGTAACCTGAGGAAGCCAAGTCACCTCAACGCGTCATCATAAATCAGTCGGGACTCACCTCGGCCACAGAAAACACAGCTCTGAGACGTAACGATCATTATGTGGTCAACGTGAACAGACATGAACCTACCTAAAACAGGTTGGGCAACAAGAACCCATCTTCTATTTGCAACCAGAACTAAGTACCATCTATTGCATACTGTCTACTTTTCTCCAAATTTGTTCAGGTGAAAGACACACAAGCTCAGAGACATAGGACTAATCCCACTGACACTGGAAATAATGTGTTATTACACAGACACACACACACACACACACACACACACACACACAAATTTAAGGCTTAGCTCCTAAACAAACCAATCTTAATTTCACACAGTTGTCTAGTTTTTAAACTAACAGTTTCCAAATAGTTTAGCCTGCTACAGACAGATTAATGACGTTTAAATCAGGCATGACTCAACTTCTGTCACTTGCAAATATGCAATTACTTTTCCCCTTTTTAACCACAGAAAAATGATTTATAAACATTTTGTGAGTATCACTGACAGGCATATTGTAAAACTAGAATTTGCTGTTTTTAGCAAACGCATCTGGAGTTCAGTTGTGGTTAATGTATTCACCTAGGACTGCCTGCTAAAATGAGTTCTGTATAGATGGTTTGCATGTTGTTCAATGCACTTAACACACTTTTTCAAATGTACAGTACTGTACCGCTGGGCGGACACAGTAGTTCTCTGGAACAGTCTACATGGCCGTGTTTTAATACTGACTGTGACACAGTGATCACCCAGTGCTGAGAGTACACACACCCAGAACCACATGCAAAATAATTACAGTCCTGTCATTGTCTCTATACAAATGTTGACTTGTCTTTATATTCACTCGTTGGTGGCTGGCTGCAGCACACTGTCCCGTTTCTTCAGTTAGTACAGTGACACGCTTATGGCGCTTTTTCCACTGTCACACTAACCATGGCATACCTCACCACATACAGAACAGGCTCTACTCCACTGCACTTTTACCTGCACGTAACAGAGTTCAACTATGTCACAATGAAATAATTGCCTGTGATATTTCTTCACTGGACCACATATGGTATTTTTTACTATTCGAATGATTGCATTTTTTTTTTTTTATTCTGTCAAAGTGAACATGACAAGCATGCAAAACTAGTACAATAACGAGGCGTAGGCACTTTTTACTGTTCTGTCAGAAGACAAAGTACATCGCAAACTGGAAGAGGCAATCAGAAACCAGTAGGTGTTTTCAGATATGTGCCATATCATCCGAAAGCATTTCCTCTTCCTCTACTTTAACAAATTCATTACATATCATTACATAAACAATAAGGCAAACTGAAAACACCATCACAGACTCCTTCATGTTGAGAAGCAGTCATGTTGCTGCCTGTTCAGTTACAGACCAAAAAATACACATAACTGCACAAGACCAAATGAAGCACCACCTTTCCCTGAACCAAACCTGCTCAAAGTGACTCATATTGTTCCGCACACAGCTTGGCACCATCAGCACAGTGTGGCACAGTTAAAGCTCACCAGGAACAGCCCAAATACAGCAATACACACAATTTAGTTAATAACACACTCCTCACTGTGACCAAACTCAATACAACCACATGCCCTGTCTTATGAGTTATTAAGATGACACACACACACACACACTAGGACCTTTTTGCTGCCACAGTGAATCAAATACAACCTTCCTACAAACTGCTTCCTCCATCACCATGCCGACAGAATACAACTATGGATACCAACAGTTTTCTCCAGCAACTGCCCGCATCCCTCACTGACCTCTTGGTTCCATGTCGGGGCTGATGCATGGCAGGCCCCCCCAGCATAAGTCCTTTCTTCTTAAGAGCCTTGCGAGCCATCTCTCTGTGCCTCTCTGTACAGGGTCCAGAGGAGGAAAGAACACAGCAGGATGACCACATGGCAGATATTTCTCAACCCTTAACAGGGAAAAGTCAAGGTTTATTTTGGAGAAAATTTATGTTTTATATGCTATAAACTAAATGATGTTTCCCAACTCTTTGGCTACTTGGTTATGGCACACATGACATTCATCCACAACATTTGTGCTAAAGTACGCAGCTCAGAAGTAAGCTGCAAATTTAAACGCCTAATTTTTAAAAGCACAGACCTCTAACAAACAGTTGCGAGTGCTTATTCCATTTATTCCACACAAAGGTCACGACGAGCAGCTAATGCACTGAACCGATGGCTTTGTGTTTCCATTCCCTTTTGCTCTGTAGAGTGAGAGGCTGGTGAGTGAGAGGCTGGTGAGGAAGAGCATGCGTTCCTTTACTCACGCAGTTTCACGTGGATTGCTGGGGCTCTGGACATGATGTAGGGGCCTTGCTTTTCTACGGGCCTGTGCTCCACCTCTGCACTTTGGTGTGCATCGCTGCCGGGACCCTGGAGCCGAGATGGGAGAAAAAAACAGGAAATGTGTGTCAGGAGGCAATGTGCTTCAATTACGTTTTTAACAACATGGTCAGAATTATACCTTACAATGGACAGCCCTGTGTACTCTAAAACAGTGATTTCTCTTTCAGTTCTTAAAGAAAACTCAGATTCTTTCCCTTTTTACCTGTCTTTGACAAAATACAGCTATGGACGTTCTTGTATTATTTTGTATAATAATGGATACACAATATACAAGTCACCAAAATACCTCCTTGACCAAACTTATTTTTTTACGTGAGAAACAGGAAATAGACTTCAAGTTTTACTTTTAGTTTTATTCAACTTCTCTTACAAGACGTGCTGCATGTAAAATATTTCTAAAATGCACATGGTAAGAGCGAAAACAAAAATTTCTGTACTGAATTGATAGCAACGCCGGGTTGTATATTCCTTTTATAAATAACCTTCCGTTAATATATCTGTATATATATATAAACAAACTGTTTAATAGCCAACAAAAATAACAATAACAAGAACGAATCTATTGTGTACTTACTGGTTAATAATAACTAAAGCTATATCGCGAGTATCAGTTCGGTAATATAACTACCAAAAACAGCTACAGTTACAATCACATGTGTACGTTTAATTGTACGATATCTAAATAAAGCCCTTGTATACTACTAAAATGTCATTCTGCTGTTTTAAGTATAACATGTTTCTGAAAATTAAAACGTGCTTGACATTATCAGACTTTTCTGAGTTATCGACCGGAGGAAATACAAATATAGCCACTTTGCTCGTGTAACGTACCGACACAAACGGGATCTTGGGCACAGCAAGCGGATCTCTTTCCTGTTCCTCCATCTTTTTTAGCTGGATAGTTGAGTAAATTTAATTCCAAGCAAATTTATTTTCTTGTCATAACGTTTTTACTTTAACAGAGGGTACCAAGAACACTCACTTTACTGTAAGATACTTCTTTTTGATTGTCTCTATTTACTTGACTTGTTATTTAACTGAAACAGCCAATGAGAACTCGCTTCAAACAGCCAATGAGAACTCGCGTCAAACAGCCAATGATAACTCGCTTCAAACAGCCAATGAGAACTCGCTTGCTTAGGAAAGGTTTTTCCGTTTTCGGCCTGAAGTACCTTGAAGAGTATTTATCGAAGTTTTATTGTAAATAAATGAAATGACATCAGTTGGTTTGATAATGTCGATATTATAAAAAATAGCCAAAAAATTATATCAAATTTACATTCCACGAACAACAAATAAATATTGTTTGCTGTAAAGATTATGTCAACTTCGGATGATTTTCATTTTTTATAATAAACAAACTGATACCTCTGTTACGCACAGTTCTAGCTGTTGAACGTTTTTTATTTTACTCTCGGTATGTACGGATGTAAGCCTTATATTAGATTTATTTTGTATACTGAGTTTTTCTTTTTTCACCTTTATATACGGTCACTTGTCACCAATATACTGTACCTTTTCCACAATACATATAAAATAAATTATTTAAATGTACGTGTGTTCCTGCCATACATTTCTTTACAATGTCGTACAAAAAATATTACGCTTGTTGTGACTTTAAGTTGATGCAAATAAATGTGCGTTCCTAAGTATAGAACATGAATGTGTACCAATATTTTCAATATCCATTTTCATTTATTGGGAGTGTTTGTGTTTTGTACAGAAAAAAGTCCAAACTTAATATAATACAAATGTTTTTATAAAGTAAAGTATGTTGATTTTTGCCAGACATCCTATGCAAGACCTAAAAGGTTAGCTAGCCCCAAAATTGAACAAACTAGTCAGAGAGAAAATAAAAAATTGCAACGGAAGTTATGATGTCATATCCCAAGAGCTTTTACCTAACACCATTGTCCTCAACCGGTGTTTCTTAACCCTGTTCCAAACAAGTCACAATATGTTGTGGGCAGTACATTTCCAAACACTTCCTTTTTTCTGGTAAAAAATAAAAGTAAAACACACAAACCAAACTTTTTACATTTAACTGAATTGAATGCTCTGGTAGGCTATAAAGGCCACCAACTCTGGGCAGAATAAACTCTTCTAAAATTATACCAGCACATTACTCCAATCGCTGCAACTAGATTTCAAGCTACAGCCCCTGAGTTTGTCAGAAATCTTTTAAAGATAACTTCAAAATCAGCTATGATGTAACTCTGTAAATCATAATCTAATTTTTTGTATTGAGAAAATGAATTTGCACCAAGTTTGCATGGTCATGTGCTGTAATAAAGCACAATGATCAATGTTAACAGGTCAAGCTCAGTGCACATCACATGTTTCCCATGATTAGACAACTGTATGCAGATAATTACATAGTGTTTATTTGCTGTATGGTGGGCAGCATACTGAACTGGTCTGTGCTACGCCAGCCACATGGTACATGCAGACACCCACCCCACACCCAAGCATTTACAATTTATCCAGACCAAGCTCCTCAGGAGTTGACATGCCCAGCACTTCCAGAGTGGGCTGCAGCTGTTGAATCACATAAGGGTAGATATCTTTATGAGAACCTGATTTGTCCTGAAGAGGAAAAACAAAGAGGCATCAACAGTTGTCTGAAAATAATACCATGTCATACGTACCAACGCTACACAGGTCATCTTGAAAGTACATGTTGATTTGTGCCATTTTCATGCACAAGACTCATTTGATTACCAGCAAAAATTGGGTTTGTGTATTTATATGCACAACCCTACTCCAGTTACATAAAACCCCTCCTTACATGGGAAAACATGAAATTGTCAATTTTCTGTCTATTAAGTACCCAATTTTAAATGAAACATATGTATAGATGATATTAGCTACAGCTAAACTTGTAGCTAACCTGCTTAGTGTCTTATTTAACCTTGTCACTATAGCCTTGTTGTACTGTTTGTGCCTACAGAATGAGCTAGGAAATATCCTGATGCCTTTCAGACACAGTAAACACCAGTTTGCTCTCCTGTAGCATCATGCATTGTATATTGGCCATGATTTCATGATTTATGCTTTGTCTCATAGCACACTTGACAAGATGTGGAAATTTGATTTACAGAAAAAAGCAATGAGCAATATGAAATTTAGTGTCTTGAAATCTATTTAATTTTATTTGTTAAACTGCATGACCTTGCAAAGCATAAGCCTTAAAGCCTTAGCAGACTGCTACATGTATATCCATGAAGATGTGAAGTGTAATAGCTCTCTATAGGTTATCTAGTTGTGGAGATTGATCTGACTCCAGATTATCTGCCTTATATGAGGTACACCTTCAAGAAATTTGACTGTAAAATGTGTGGGATTGCAAAAATTAGCCATTTTATTCAAGTCCTAATATTGGACTAAGTGTGCCCCACAGCCCAGACGTTTAAGAACAAATTATACATCTCTCGTGATATCAGATAACATATTCTGCTTACATATGTAGGTAAAGGCATCCCACCTCAGGCCTGTGTGCGTGGAGTTTGCATGTTCTCCGTTTGCTTGGTGGTTTTTCCTCTGGGTTCTTCTGTTTCTTCCCACAGTCCAAAGACATGTGGGTTAGGTTAATTGGTGTTTCCAAATTGCCCCGTGTGTGTGCGTGTGTGTGTGAGTGTGCGTGTGTGTGTGTCCAATGACAGATGGAGCATCACATCGATTGGAAGTCCTTCAGTTGCATCAGTGGTGGTGTCTCTGCTGTCCAGCAGATGCTGCATTAGTGCAAAACTAATGCTAGGATGTAGTAGTAGGAAGGTAAGAGCACACTAAAAACGGCAAGAAATATAGAAAAGTTAATACTTATAGGACTACTGGCTAAAGGTCTAGGCATGTTAATCAGTTCATGAATAATTAATCAACTAATTGAAGACATTAATTGTAAAGCACAAGTGTGCACAAACAGAAACTATTGACACAAAAATAGCTGTTATGGCTACAAAACACAAACTTTAACAGTTTCAGAATTTAAGTGGGTGGAGTTTAACAAAAAGCATTACCATGTGAAGATACCACAACTTCACATCTCATCTGATGATTAGAAGGGAACTCAAAATACCTTATAGGCCTTCTGAATATGAACTGCACTTACTAAGTTGTTTACCCTCCAGCAAGCCCTGCGGGCAGAATCCATGATTTTTGGCTCAGGTACCAAGTCATAGCCAATCAGAGTGTTAAAACCTGTACAAAAAATAATTTACATAGGCAGAATTTATAACTTTACATTTCTGATCCTATGTATGTACATATTTTGCTCATATTTACAAATCAAGCATAGAAACCAGTTCAACATTCATCATGTTAATTTTTTTAAAATACTATCTTAGCATTTCTTAAAATTTTAAACTGAAGTAGTTTTAGGGGATCTTAAACTGATAAAAAAAAAACTTAAAAACTGATAGATTCCCTAAAAAAACAAAAATTCAGATGGGATGTGTGAAAAGTGTGGGAAACAGAAGCGCATGTTTTACGTTGTCATTATTATTTTAGTGATGAGAGAAGGCAAATGTTTAAATATTCGCCAGTTTTATGTAATCAAACATTTTCATTGTGTACATTGTTAGGAAAAGTTATTAACAACTGACATATTCCAGAACAGATGTTACTTTGCTGGAAAAGAACTGGGCTAGGTGATAGGATTTAGGCCTGCGTGATATATGGTAGTGTTGGATTCTACCAGTAGGTGGTGGTGTTGTATAATTTTTTTTCCTACCTTGTCAGAATAAAAAAAAAATTATAGTTGCAGTATATGAAGGATATATATTAGATATATTGCCCCCATGATGCAGATGAAATTGCATTTTGGAGTTGACAGTGGACTTCAGGAGGAGTTCCCCCCACCTCCCAACACCATACTTAGCAGCACTGTATCAGCAGTAGAGACCTTCAAGTTCCTGGGCTCCACTATCTCCCAGGACTTAAAGTGGACATCCAACATCAGCTCCATCATCAGCAAGGCACAGCAAAGGATGTAATTCCTGCACCAGTTCAGGAAACTCAACCTGCTCCTGATACCAGGCAGGACAGGAACAAACTCCAACAATCAGGACTGCGGAAAGAATCATCAGTGCCAGCCTGCCCTCGGTGGAGGACCTATACACCTCATGGGTCAAGAGGAGGGCAGAGAAGATTACTGCACATCCCATACTCTCTGGACACAAACAGTGGGAACCCCTCCCCTCTGGACGGCGTTTCAGGACATTGTATGCCAAAAGAGGCTGACACAAAGACAGTGTCCTCCCCCTGTATCATCACTCTCATGAACAGTTAACCCATGTTTGCCTGTATAATAGGATTCCAAACATCCAAGTGCAATTAGCTGTAAATATAACTACTGTGCATATCACAAAGCTTTCTCTTACATTGTTTACACATATACATAATTATAAACGGATCGCTGTTCTTGTCTTCTTACCTTAAAAAGCCCACTGAGAGCCAGATTCTTTGTATGGTCAACATACTTGGCAATAAAAAGTGATTTTGATTTCTGATTTGCTGGGCATTAGTGCAGAGTAGCAAATTCACTTAAAACCACAGACACAATAGAACTCTTGCAAATAAATGCCAGTGCAGTCCTTAAAATCCAGTCCAAGTAATGTGCAAGTGGACTGTGAAAGAGAGCGCAGATACAATTATTCTGTGTATGTGTGCCTGCCCAGCAGCCAGACTGCCTGACTATCTAAGGTGGTTGTTAAAATAGGATATTGATAAGGATATATAAGGATATTTAATTGTCATTTTTAAATGTCTTCCTTACATGAAACTAAATAGGGGAACTAAATAGTGGTACTCAGGTCCCAGTTCAGGTACAACCAAAAAATAACACACTAACACACACATTAAAAATGATACATATAGAAATATACGTATAAATGATGAAAGAGACCAAAGCAGA
Source organism: Chitala chitala (assembly GCA_025773905.1). Taxonomy (NCBI): domain Eukaryota; kingdom Metazoa; phylum Chordata; class Actinopteri; order Osteoglossiformes; family Notopteridae; genus Chitala; species Chitala chitala. The sequence continues at coordinate 10,309 of JABJVR010000062.1, forward strand.
GTTATTGTAGGGCAAGAGGTGTGTATATGAATGACTGACAGATGTTGGGGGTCGCAGGGTACAGTATTTAAGAGTCTCACAGCCTGTAGAGAAAAACTATTGTGCATATGGGAAGTTCTAACTTTTAGGCTGGGAAACCTGTTGTTGGACAGCAGAAAGGTGAAGAGGTTGTGGCAGAGCTGGGAGCTGTCCATCACCATGATGTCTGCTGTCCATCACCATGATGCCTGCTGTCCATCACCATGATGCCTGCTGTCCATCACCATGATACCTGCTGTCCATCACTATGTTGTCTGCTGTCCATCACCATGTTGTATGTTGTCCATCACCATGTTGTATTGTTGTCCATCACCATGGTGTATGTTGTCCATCACCATGATGTCTGCTGTCCATCACCATGTTGTATGTTGTCCATCACCATGATGTATGCTGTCCATCACCATGATGTCTGCTGTCCATCACCATGTTGTCTGTGGATTCAGCTTTTACTGTGAATGTCCTTAAACAAGATACTTTAAACTGAATTTTAAATACAAACTAAAAACTCTCTACCCTCAAATTTTTCTGCTGTGTAAGCATAAATGAAACTGATTTTATCTGTGAGCTGCATCATTCCGTAGATATGAGTGAAAGAAATGCAAATATGCATCTTGCTGTACATTTAATTCATTGTCATTAATATTTTAGCATTTTTGCATCTAAATGAAACTAAATTGATACTTTAATTAGCCATATTCCGAAATACAAGTAAGCTACAATATAAAATGATAAAACTAGCTCCAGCTGTTAGAGTGTGTTTGCCAGTGTTATGCCAAACAAGGGAGCTGACAAGTGAATTTCAGGCGCCAGGTCAGAATAGCCAGGAGAGCCAAGCTAAAATGTTGAGACAGACAGGGGAGCACAGTGGAAGCAGGGACTGGGAGACGACGGTGGTCAGTACCAGGCAAGGGACAGGCTGAAACAAAAGACAAGGGCTGATTAATATCATGTGCTGTGGTGGATTTAGTACTGGCAGCTGAAATTAAGGTGAAATCAATGATGATTGTTGACATTCCATTTTCTTTTTTTCTGTTCTTTTCTTTTTCTGTCTTTGAGTATTAAAATCCACCATTTTGACAAAATCTTTTTGTACCTGAGATTGTTTTTGCCTTCACCATCATACCAATCAGACAAAAGTTGGACTAAAGTGATTCTTCAAAAGGCAGAACTGCAAATGTTTAGAAAAAGATAAAAAGCAAAAAATAACTGGGGATGATGTCTGGATATGGTGCTACAGTGAAGAATTGGATATTGCAGAACACATGAAAACACTAGCTGATTAACTTCATGGCCTTAGTTCTCAGAAGTGCTTGTATTGCATCTTACAAGAGTAATGGTTAACAGAAATGATTAAGGAAGATATTACTACATTTATTGCACAGAAAGAAAAATAAAGTTAATATAAAAACATTTCATATGTTGTGAATATCTGGCAAAGATTGCTATTATCTGTTGAACTGCAAACTGTGTGACAACATGTCACTCAATTTGTGTAGAATCATTTTGCGACTCTAGCTGCAATGCAGTCAGGCCGCATGGTCATTTACACCCCAGAGAAAATGTTAAGTACATCACAGGAAACACACACACACACACACACACACACACACACACACACACACGTGTGTGTGATATATAGGCGGCTTAGAGATGCAAACACTAAAATGGCTTGTTAGTGGACTGTGGGGGAATTCCCAGAGGTACTGAACCGTACCCACACACAGAGAGAAATGGCAGACTCTAAAAACTGGTGTCATGGGAATAAATGCCACATCTCCGAAGGTGTCACAGTGGAGTGCTGACAAAGATAGACACAGTTTAAATGAGATCAGATGCAGGTAATCTGAGGTAGGTCAGCACATGCTCAGCATACACTCAGGTCAAAGGGCAGTGTAAAACAATAACAGGGAGTCACATGTGCACATTATATTGGGAGTCTATTCAGCTGGAATAATAAACTAAATCAAGGTCTTGGTGTCTGTTCAAAATATTACAAAATGTTATGGAGTAAAAATCACATTTTACATAATGAAGGAGTTTAAATGGCAACATTAAAATAATACTTTAGGCAGTAAATAAGTGGATGTGATGTAATTTCCGTATAATTCACAATGTATATTTTTAACACCTGCCATTTCTTAACTATTTATTGCATTGTAGAATTGCTTTGTTCTTTCACTTGTGCCATGTTTGTTTAGTGCAGAAACAATTATTTTGTATTAGATCAGTGGTTCTTAACCTTTTGTCCCAGCACCCCCTGAGATTTTGAAGTTCCACCCCGCACCCCCGGCACATAAGACAGACCAAAAATTTTTACTGAGAAATGGACTGATGGAGATAATGCGGCTCTCCTCGCACCCCCAAGAACTGACTCTCGTACCCCTTGCGGGTGCCGGCACCCCAGGTTAAGAACCACTGTATTAAATTATAAAACTTTAGTTGCTTTAATCTGCGGTGGGTTGGCGCCCCACCCTGCGTGTCCGCTGCCCTGTGCCTTATGTGACTTGGGATGGTCTCCAGGTTTCCCGCGACCCTTAATAGGATGAAGTGGTATAGAAGATGACTGACTGACAGGGTTGGTTTAATTTTTGTCGACACTTGAGTAGGGAAGTGATACCACTAACTCGCCAGCAGGTGTCAGTCATGTCGTGGGAGTCAAGAACGGTACCTGTATTGTGGTATAAAACCGTCTCTTCATCATTTCCAATAAACTTCTACTGTTAACAAGCATATGGAAAATCAGTACAGATATTTAAACATCTGTCTTTGGTTTTGAACTATACATACGGAGCGTCTTTTATGTGCTCCAGGGGAGACAAAATGGGGAGCGAATCAAAACCTTATGTTTGAATATCAGATGCAGCCATCTTTATCAACAGGTGTGGCATTGCTAGAACTTGTACTCCATGTACTCTCCTTTGGTTATAGGTCAAGCAATTCCTAGTGGCTGTTTTGGCTCGGAGCACCTTGCCTCTTTAAGTGCATTTTTCACTTTAATGTGGCGGAAGCTAATCTGTTGCTGGTAGGTGAGCCTTAACTTTCGTGTTCCATTTTACAAGTCACACTGCACAATTAACCAGAGTACATTTCATTATTTATTCCACTTTTGTTATTATACTAGTAAAACATTAGTTAAACGTAGTTAATTTAGTTCAACATTTACAAATGGTTTACTGACATTAACTTGTACTTAAACATTTAATATGTGCCTATATAATACAATATTTAGAAGAGCATCCAGAGCAAATGTATAGCCACTGAAGCATTCCAAAAGCAGCACACAGTAATAATTTTTACATGACACTGATGGCCTGTATTGCAGTCATTAGGCACAGCTTTGTTCTGTTGTCACTGCAGTGTCATTCATTAAGCACCTTACGCAAGGGTGACATTGCCGATTCTGGTGAGAATGCCATCTCCAGTTTTGAGGCTTTCACCTCTGACGTGGTTTTTGCTTTTACCAAGAGTAAGGCAAGTGGCTCATCAAGCAAGACAGCTTTTGCTTCTGTGAGGCAGGGGCTTACTTAAGCACCGTGCATATGTCATTAATTTCTAATTCCAATTTGCACTTTAATATAGGCCTTATTTTGACCTTCTGAGACACAGCTCAGGAGAGTATGAGATATCCATCTTAATGAAATACACCATTTCTCATTTAATACTTTAAAATTCACTTTCTGCCAAAATCCTGGACACTGCTTTTCTTATAAAGCTGTCCCCACAATGTGACCTGAATTAGCCCACATCTCATTTAGGAACAAAGTGTTGCAGACAGTGCAGTTCTGGTTGAATGTAATGTTCCCTTTGACCCAACATAGTAGCGTAGGAGGACGGTTTGGGGGGGGGGGCAGAAGTGGAGGCAACGAGTGAGAAGGAAAAAACACTGGAGGAATAAATATTCAATTGGAAGGATTTTTAGATAAGGGGAGTTGAAAAATGAAGGCAGAGCCCATTCGCCCAGATAAGGAAAGACAGAGCATCTGGTGGGAGGCAGATAGTGAACTAGCGAGGTGTCCTGGGGGGCCCTGCTTTCGACTGCTGCTCCATGGTTGAAGAGAAATAACAAACAGAAGCCCACTCACTACTGCTGGATGTTAAAAAATTAAATAGTTCTTGTTCAGTTTTATGTGGTCTCTAGTTTTGCTTGACGTAAAAGAAAATGTTGGGGGTCGGAGGGGAAATCAGTGGATTTCGAGTCTTGTGGATTCTTCTGTGGATTTTCCACATTTTGTTTTCCTCCTGTGGAAAAATGTCATGATTAATGTAAGGACTTGCGGAAGCAGAATTAACTATATTATATTGCCATGTTTGGAATTACAGTAGCATTAGTATGGTGTGAATTAGGCCGTGTTTTCAGCAGAACAAAATTGTTAGACTGAATTGTTGATCACAAAAACATTTATCCTGAAACATGCAGCATTACTGACAAATGCAGAACGTATCTGCAGATTAACATGCACAACCATCCCTCATGTTGTGTTTGCTGCCACACCTCCTCATTACCTTGTCTTGTTTCCTTGTTACCTGTTTGTTATGGTCTGAGTGTTTGCACCTGGTGGTTATTTTCTGTTTTGTTCACGGTGTAGGTGCGTGCGGTGCTGTCTGTCTCTCTGCTCAGAGCCATTTAAATAATACTTATTTAGATAACTTTAAATAGTTGTTATTGTTGTTGCCTAAATGTGCAGAGAGTGGCACTCCTAAGGTGAAGTGACAGTTGCACTTGAGAAGCTTTGCAATGGCCTCGGATCAAAAACAAGCTCTCGCTGGTTACCGTGTAGCCTTGTATGAAACAAACCAATGTACAAAATGGATGCATGTGTCAAATTTGTATGAGAGAATGTGTATCATTCAGCTAGTAGTGGACTGAGCTAAAATATAAATTGAACTCAGCGTTCGCTCACTCCTCATTTTTGTTTTGTTTCAATAAATTTTCCACAGAGTTACCAAGACTGTAGACGTGTGACTACATCCCTTTTTTGCAGCAATACGCGTTAAAACTGCAAGATCGCAAACTAATCCACCGTGAAGACAATTAGTGTGATAAGGTGGCTGTTACACTAAGGCTTATGGGTATCCAGGCCCTTTCCTTCTCATCTTTGACTCCTTACATTCCCTCCTTGTTTTTGTTATAATAATATGCATTCTGGTTTCATTTTTTTAATCTGTGTTGATGTGATTTTTAAGTCCTCGGTGCATATAGTCTTTGCCTCTGATTTTTTGTTCCCGATTTCTGATTCTGCTAACGTGATAAAACCTTAGCTCCTTTTGATCTGAAGATTTGCAAAACAATAAAAGTTTTAATTTTATCTGGAAGAAGTATACCCACTGTAAAGAGAAATATATTATTGGATTCATATCAGAATGGTGGTTTAGATTTCCTGTCTTATTTTCTCACAATAAAGCATTAAGAGTATTTGGCTGATAGCTTATCAGAAATCCACTCTCAGTGTGTTATCTTACTTTGCATCATGCAGTTTCAGTTAACAGCCTGAATCTGAAATTTTTTTTTTTTGCAATTATAATGTAGAATTTCAACTAATATTTCTATCAGAATGGCCCTTGATCTACAAGCACATTTTATGACCATTCAGTACAAAAATTATTATTGAAAAGTTGGTGTTTTGGATTTCTGCTTTTGACTGTAATTAATGTTTTCTGTCTTGTTACCGTTTTGATGTTGGAACCTGTTTATTCATTTTCAACAATTACTCTATGAATAAGCATGTCTAAATTGCTCTTGCACTGTGTGTATGGGTATATTTGTGTGTGTGTGACAGTGAGAGAGAGAGAGAGAGAGAGAGAGAGAGTGAGAGTGAGAGAGTGTGTCCTATAATGGACTGTTCCACATCCTGTCTTATGCCCAGTATTTCTCTCCAGATGCTCCAGGCTTTCCATAAGCAAAGGCAGAATTAAATAGTTCTGTAAAATGAATGAATGAATGAATGAATGAATGAATAAGCTACCATAAAACAATTTAAAAATGTTACGCCTCCAGCTTTCAGCTTCTAGCTATCTAGTGGAGAGAATGCTATCATTCACATCCCATCATTCTGGACCAGAGTAAACCGCGGAAAGGCTTTAAATCACAGAACCAAATGAAACACATTACTGGACCAGGCAGCCAGCCGTTTCCTTAGAACATATTGTTTTTATCGAATTTAGCTGAGCAAACCTGAGTCTTTTGTGACTATCCCAAGTTAAATACAGTATAAATTATGAGACTGTAAAGTGGCTTTGTCATAAGCAAGAGGTTTTATGAGTGCTGCTCCCTCTATGGAGTTAGATATAAATAAAGATAATCCATATATTTTGTGTCACCTGCTTTTGTTACACTGACCAATGGAAGAGAGCTGTAAGTCATGTACAGATGCTGTGACCTTGAAGGAACTATTTTGCAGGAATACATCTACCACAGCTCAAGAAGATAAGTTTAAATAGGTAACTGTTTATTAATAGTGACATCAGCTCAATGCACCGTAAATGAATGCTGCTAAAACCAAGCAATTAATCTTATATGTAAATATTTTCAAACTGTTTTCCTTAATGATCAGCCTGCAGAGGTTGAGAAAACCTTTAAGAATTCTGGGAATGTAGATTAAATGGTCATTAAACTTCAGCGTAAACAAAAGCAGCATTTTGCCAAAGCAGGGCTGCTTTTTTTAATCAACATATTCAGTACTCGTGGAATAGGCTGACACATTTAAACAAGGGTGTTTAAGAGGCTTCGGGAAATTACTCTGTGCTAAAACATGTGGATACGTTATAGCAATCAAATAAACTGCCTGAATTTGCATGTACAGCAGGGACAATTATCAGTGAAAAACAGGGTTGACCTAATAACTTATTCATTACAGCACTGTTTGCAGCTACAGTTTGTTACCAGTAATCCTGCTCACCCTCTCCATTTTCAGTCAGTGAAGTTTACTTCAGAACAGGAGCCTCATTTATCAACGGTGCATAGAAAGTTCTAATTAGAGAGTTCTAATTTTTGTCACAGGTATGAAATTCAAGATTCACACACTCAAGAAAATTATTTATACATATGACATGCAAGAACCATAGCAATAAAACATTTTAATGTTACAGTTAAATATCTGTTCTAAATTAAATGTTCAAACTACTGACAGCTATTGTTTTCAGTTTTTTAATTAATTTATTTTATTTCTAGCATATAAAGGTGATTTGCTAACTCAGGACCAAACAACAAATGTTATCATGTAATAAAAGACAAGCTGAAAAATTTATACAGGGAAATAAACCAATATTTTCCAACAGGCGTGTACAGAAATGAAGTGAATTTACGTATTATTTGAATCTGTGGAAAAATGTTAAATGGAAATAACCATGGATTGTATGTCAAGTCAACTGTTAACCAATGTATTAAATTCTGATATAATATCCAAAGTTTATTTTTGTTTCTTGTTACTCTGGTGTGGAAGTTAAAAAGGTCCCAAACCATTAAAAGCATTCTGTGAATTCTGTGCCCATTCTGTGCCCTCACAGGTTCCCCATGTTACCAGCTCATGGCTGTCCATACGCACAGCCGGACTTGTGTGTCGATGGATGCACATTCTTATGCAAACGCTTATGTTGGTTGCAAATGATTGTATGTACAATTGATAAAAGATGCCTCTGGATTTTACATACCATCATACACAGGGGAGACCTTAGTAGCCACGTGGGCAGGTTCGGCTCAGTGAGTACAACAACCTACTTCAGACGACTGCTTCTGCTGAAGTGTTGAGTCCAACTTTCAGTTAATGCATGTCTTTTTTCGCTCATTCAGACACAGTTAAATAAGGCCTGTTGATCGATCTGTTTTGCATTTCTGAAACTCTTTAGCTGTTTCAGTGCTAGATCTCCACAGAAGTGAATTTACAATATATAAATCTCAAGAGGATCCTGATACGTACCAAGGAAAACCAGCTAATTCATAATCTTAAAGCATTTACTATATTGAACCACAGACATTAAAAGAGAAAGACTGATGTTGGTACATGTTAGATGGGACAGTTCTTACTAGATGCAATCTAAACAAACATCAAGGCATACACGCTACACTGACTGTTTTAATCTGTATTAATCAGCATAAACCTAAGAAACTTCACACTACAAAAGAAATTAGTCACTACACTACAATACCACTGTAAGTACATTAATAGCTTAGTTTTATCACATGAATTATTGTTTAGTACCATGCAGGCCAATGACTCATTGTATTCTGGGATGTAGCTTGACGTGGCAGCCTTGGCATGGATTTGTACAGCACTGTCACATTAGCAACACCCTAGCAGCTGAGCTGACACCTCTGTCATCTAAGACATGCCCAGGGGGATAGTTATGTGGGGTGCTTCTTCAGTACTTCCTGTCTCTCCCCTGTCCTCAGCTGGGTGAGTTTTTACATCCCAGCCTCTGTCTCTATTTTGGTATAAGCCGGTGGCTGCGTATTTGGTGTGCTTTCCTCAAACATTTTAAAACTTGGCAGGTAAAAGAGTCACTTTATTTGACCTGACAACTGAAAGATGTTGAGGTGCCCCATCCTGGTCAAAGTTGTGTTTCATAATAATATTGTATTGCAGCAACACTGTTAAGGGCTAGATGTTGAAGAAGGGGGGAAGGAGTGAGGCTGTCACCTTTTCAGAATTTTATATATTTATTTCTCTGTGTGGATATAGTTTTATTTAATACAACCGAGTAAATTGTATAGACAACTGTGAAGTTAAAAAACAAAATCCAATATTACAAAGCAGCATTCTTTGAGCGCTTTCATTGCACTGTATCGTTTCCATTCAGTTGCAAAGGCTATTTCTTTCATCTTAAATAAGGTTTAGCTTTGGGGTAATGCCTTTGTCACTGTGATTTATCTATCCTTTCACTCAAATAGAGTATTGAGTTATCCATAATTACCCCACCTACATATTGGGCCTGGACCTGAATGCATAATGGTTGATAAGCGAAGCAGGTCGATGCTGGTTTTATCAGGCAGCATCTTTGCAAACCGCCTTCATCACGGTAAACAGAGTGAAAAGCGCAAGCCTTGTGCTAACCTCGGCAGCTCCTTTCAAAGTCATTACAGAAGATGCCCGCCGGCTGTCTTCGGGCCAAATGTGCGCACTACCTTTTCTCAGTATTAGCCGTCCTCCCTGCTTGGACTTATGCGGCAGCTTTGAGAGCTTGGGACAGGAGGTTAATTACATGGGCCACAACAGAGTCACAGCCATGTCCCTGTCGAAAAAGGGCCGCCTCATCGACTTGCCCCAGCTTAACACAGAAGGAAACAGCAAAATGTTCAATCATCTTACAGGGAAAACTCATTGTTAAAATATGTATTAACATTTATTAATTTAGAACAAGAAACTATGACTTTAGGTAATTTACATCACAGACCACTAATGTTACAAAACTAAATAGTAATTATACCCAGTTCAAAAATACATGCAAAAATGTTTTTTACCCTTTAATTTCTTTTAGCCTTCAAAACTACAAAACATTCCACTATGGTTAGATGAACAGAAACAGACAGAGGAGAAAATTATTGTGTACTGGGTTTGCGAGTATGTTTGCTTAAAGGTCACCTACAAAGATTCTCTTAATCTGTTAGTGGAAATCAAAAATAAGGCAATTTAAGGCAAACTTTCAGATGTCTAGGAGCAGTGTCTGAACTTCAGCATCAAGCTTATGGTTCTGTTAAATATAACCGAGACAGAGGTCAGCTCTTTTGGTAATCTGGGAAGTAAAATCAATACAGTGTTAGAGCGTTTTGTTGTACACGTTTACCTGTGGACCTGGGTGGGTGTGAGACCATAAGCCGCCTCGGGTCATAGAGAGATTGATATCTTTCAGACAGCCTTGAGTCATTTAAAATCTGGAAGCCTCTTCTCCAATACTGTGGAACTACTCTGCTGCACATCTATAGTCCACCAGCAAATATCTCATTGATCCTGAGGGCTGGGGTTATGATCAGAATAAGGGTTAACCATTGCAGCTGCTCTCAGACACATAGAACAGCTGACGGCTTCTTAGATATCGGCCTGGTAATTTATTTAGGGAAAAGCTTAAAAAAAGACAAAAACTGTGTATGACCAAGCCCTCTGAGTTCTGAACAAGTTCACATTATGAGGCCTCGGTTTCCGAAGAGGAGTACAAAAACTGAGGAACTTAAAGAATGGCACGTTTCCTTATTTGTAGAATGCATTACAGCAGAATTTTATTTGGGTTTAGCTTCAGGCTCTCTGATTTGAGTGTTGTCTGTATTATAGTGTATATAATCATTGTTTGAAATGAGTCTAGTCCAAGGTGAAGCCCAGAGATCAAATGTACCATCATGAATATACAAATAACAGATGACAAGTGAGTGACTGTGAGATCTTTGAGAAAAGTGAGGTTCTCATACTGTGCACATCCCACCTTGAAACCTAATAATATAAATAAACAACAGGAGATCATATTAAATTTCATGCAAGGTTTTATATCGCAGGTCTGCCTGGCCCAGCGTACAGGTGAAGTCCCGGTAATGTCAGTCCACTGGGTTCCCTTATGCTTTCCAGACTCGACGCTTTGCTATTTCTGTTTTCTGGCTGTCCACTCGTGCTCTTGACCCTGACATGTGAGGATCTATATTAGCATCTCTACGTGTTCTGTTAGCATGTATTCTGTTTTTCCGTCAGGCTTTTCTGCATGTACACTGGGGTCCAAAGGACTGAGACCACATTTAAAGTTGGTGATTTTTTTCCCCATTTTATCCTGAAAATGTACAGTTTTAGGGATTAAAAAAATGTACTTATCACACATAAAATGAAGCAATATCTTAGATTGTTTCTAGGTAATCAAATTTAAACTCATGTGCGACACTGGCTGTGTTGACTCCGTAGTAGAAAAGGGCAGATTTTCTTGGAGTCTTACCCCTGTCTTTGAAGCATGTGTTCAGACGACACTCAGGTGGATTTGATCTTTTACACAAACCTGTGGGTTCCATGGCAGCCCAACTGCAGGCTGTCATTAATGCAAACAGGGGCACCAACCAAACATTAAGAAATTTATGTTTGTAAACAATTTAAATAATGATTGTAAACGATTCAACTTTCACTTGTTTGTTGTGCTTGTTCTGATAATATAAGAAATATATAATAAACCAGTTCATATAAAATTAGAAAAGAATATAAAATAGAAGCATTTACAATAATGGTGTCAATCTTTTGGACCTCACTCTATACTGTACAGTTTCTGTAGTCAAACCTTTGTACTCAGTCTTTCCGTCTCTCTCATATATAATAAAATGTGATGGAAGCTTAATATGTAATATATACAAATTTTATACATATTTCTTTTTGCCATTTAGTGATATCAAATGTTCACTTATGAAATATAAGTCATGCTGCCTGATGGAAGACAGAATGGAGGTTAATACATACAAGCTAAATCAGAGTTCCAGAATGCCTTTGGTGAGCGAAGCACCTGGTGTCCTGCTGGGAAAGAACAAACACGTAGCTGTGTGCCGCTGCTCTGTCTGTTTGTGTACAGCTGCCTCGCTCCTGAGTCTGCTTTTGTGCTTTGACCCATGATGCTTTGCCTTCGGGATGTCAGGAAGTGATGAGGTCAGTGCTGGTGCTGATGGGGCCATCACCCCCTTTGCAGGGTCTCTTACAGCTCACAGGGCACAGGTGCGTGAACGCGTTGGGGGTCCTCTTCTCAGGTCGTTGCAGGACACCCTCTGCATCCCCAGTATGACCTGGCAGCTCCCAGAGCGTGCCCACATCCTCTGGAGGTTGGTAGCCGGGCTCACGTGGGTCCAGGGGGTCCTTGGATAGGAGAATGCTGATTGACGGGACGTGGCGACGCACGGTGGTCTGGCCCTCTTCATTCTGCCACACCTCAAGCACGCTGCAGTATCGCAGCTTGGTCAGCTGGTGCAGGCCGCCTATGCGCCGCTTCATGATCTCAGCACAGGTGATTGTCTTGGTGACGGCACGGCCTGAGCCTGCAAACACCACCTGTCGCAGCCCTCCGCCATCGGGGCCTTCCTCGCCCTTCATGCGTGCCACAGCGAAGCCCATCAGGTTGCGGATCTTGCTGCCCTCCTTGACACGCATCTGGAGAGCCCCGCTCAGGCTAGGAAAAGGGCTGGGGCTTGCCTCTTCTGTGCGACACACCTTTCGGAAGCCAGCCAATGCAGGCTTAAGTAAGGAGGGTGAGGGTTCTTGGGAAGGCAGCGCTGGAGGTGGTGGTAGCATCTGTGTGCTTGTTGCATTCTGAGAACCTGAGGCTGGTCCCTGGAAGACCTGGAGAAGATCAGGAGGCACAGATAGCTCCATACTAGCTAAACTGAAAACTTTTTAAGTATGAGTTTCTCAGTTCCTACAATAAAAAAAGTCATTTTAAATGCTTTCTTTAATATATTGTATAAGCTGGCTCCTCAGGTGCATTTATTAGTAACCTGCTGTTCTCTAAACTGCCTCACATGTAAGTTAGTTTACATACAGTTCTGCTTTAAACCAAGCGGTATTGTTCTCACGTCTGTTCCAGATCACTTTTATCGTTCTGTAATTTCCTGTCTCTGGTGAGTACACAAGAGTTTCCAGGATGCTTTGAAATGTTCAGACACATTTGGGGATGGGAGCTGAAAGGAAGCAAACGTTCGAAGATGAAGTCAAACAAACAAAAAGCTTTCGGTCTCACAAACCAGTAGATCCAAAATCTGCAGCATCAACATTTTCTCACGGGAAAACTCGATCTCATGCTCAGAGGAACAACAGATAAAAAAAAATGAAAAGAAGAAAAGTGAATTTCCACTGAACATTTCCTGTGTTTTCTCCCCTCTGGTAGCTTGTCCACATTGTCCTGCTGGTTAATGAGGTATCGAACAATGACGCTGTTTTCCATGTCTAATCTAGACCCTGGGTCTTTGGATTAATCCTCATTGGTTTTAGGAATATAATTTCTGGATGACTCCGCTCACCTTCAGGTGGTCCAATGCCTCCATTCTGGAAACCCCTTAATATGCTGGTACCCCATGGAGCTGGAAATTGTGCTCTCTGACCCACTCCTGGGGAGAATGGCTTGTTGCCTCAGATGGGGAATACCCCGTGCCTGATGCTTGCCTCTTTTACATCTGCCTCCAGTCAAGTCCAGAACATGTGCTGTGACTCCACATACAGAAGTGTAAGGAACTGCATCTGCTTTCTCTGTTTATAAGGGGAAGTTTCACGGAGGCTGAGGGAGAGAGAAAGAGCAGGGATTGGAGGAAGGCTGAGGGGGCGGGGTTTTAGGGGAAGACCTTTTTAAAGGTATACTCTCTTTCTCCAGTCGATGCATTGTAGCACTGTAAAATGCTCATGCTGATTTTAAATACAGGCCCTTTTGCTTTAAGCAGCAGAGCTCAGACAATGTGCAACTTTGTCAGTCTCTTTAGAGGACATTTCAGGGCACGTGTTCAATGTACATGACTGATTAATCCTGAGTTCTCAAACAAAGAAGCAGTGAGGCTTAAAAATGCATTTTCAGCTATGATACAGTTGATTAAATTAGCAGTACTATAATTGAAAACATCCTTCAAAAGAACTGTTCAATGTCAGGAGATTTTAAATTACACTGTGCTTAGCTTTTAACCTATTGGATGCTTCTAGTTCTTAACGTTTGTAACAAGTGCTTTTAATGTCTTCATCATGCGAGAAATAAAGCTTTCACGGCCTTCTTGATATTTAATACAAATTATATAAAAATTAAAATTGGTTTTTCTTCTCAAGTGTGCTCATATGTTATCATATTAACCGACAGAATGAAGAAAGAAGTTCCCAGCCTCCTTCAGAACTGCTGTCTGACAAAGACTAAAGATCAATTTTTCCGAATGTCTCAACACCATCAATAAATAATCATTGACCATTTTCACATTGCAAAGATTCCACTGATTATTAAAATTCTATATAAACATAAAATTGTTTTAAAGCCTTTTAAAGATTTCAATTTATTACGCTTATATGTTAGCCTTTTTAAGAGCATCAGGTACATTAATAAAATGTTCATTTCAATTTAGAAAAAAACTGAACATTGAGAACATATAATTGAGAAAATTATCTCACAGAACATTCTATTCAGCTTCTGGTCCAAGCATTGGTCATTTCAACATTGGACTACTGCAATTCACTCCCGGCTTGCCTCCCAGCCTCTGCTATGTATCCTCTCCAGAGGATCCAGAATGCAGAGGCACATCTCATCTTCAACGTCCCCAAATGGACACATGTCAATCCCCTGCTTGTCCCGCTACATTGGCTTCCAGTACAGGCACGCATCAATACAAGACCCTGATGCTCACATACAAGGCCATCAATGGGACTGCTCTAGGCTACCTCTGGTCCCGTATCAAAAACTATGTCCCCTCCCGTTCTCTGTGGTCTGCTAATGGGAAGAGACTGGTTTCACCCATCCTAAAACCTAGTAAACCTAGGCTCTTCTCTTCTCTGGTGCCTATATGGTGGAACGAACTTCCACTTGCTTTGAGGACTTCGTCGCTATCCACATCGCTATCTGCAAGCAACTGAAGACACATCTCTTCAGGGAGAACTTTATGACTTAAAACCTGAAATCTTTGCATCTATGCGTTCATGCACTCAGTTGTGGCAATTGAGTCAAACGGTTTCCTGGTAAATGTTTCTCTAGCTAATTCAGTTTCAGTTTCTCTAGTTATTTCACACTTAACTGTGTATTTTGTTTATGCTTTACTTGATGTTGTGACAACTGCCAGACTTAATTGTGTGCACTTTGATGATAGAACAGTACTTACTGTTAATTAGATTCTCTGATACTGTTTGACCTTGTTTGTGACATGCACGTGTACTATTATTCATTGTAAGTCGCTTTGGACAA
>JABJVR010000062.1:31284-78438 GCA_025773905.1 Chitala chitala
ATGGAAGATGGCTTTAGGTCAAAGGTTGCTAAGCGAGATGAGGAAACTTATTTTTAGGATAGTTTCTGTAGACCTGTACACATACTGCCTTGGGCGCTGCTTTTAGATTTAAATAGATGTCTAATGAGCCAGTGCTGAGGCCTGCATGTTTTCCTGGGTAGAGTCTGGCCTGCCTACTTGGTGCGATGCAGTAGGGAGAATGTGCGGCTTTGACATAGACCTCATGGACAGTCATATAATTAGTGTTGTCTTCTGAACCTCTCGCTGCTCTGAATACTCTGTGAATGACAGGACCATGTCTGATCAGAGGACAGCTGAGGGAGAAACATCTTTTCCAGATGTTACAGACATTTTTTGGTATTACCTTTAAACATTAAAGCTGCTTTAAGAAGAACAAGGCCAAAACAGTCCCATGTTAAACCAAGAGCATCTTTGGGGTTGCCTGTAACCTGATACCACCAACGCTCTACAAAATGTAGTCGAAAATCTTCCATTCTGCTCTGAACTTCTATGTAGTTGAATAAATTTCCTTCATTGGTAGAAAAGTGCATATGTTACCTCTGAACCTCACTGAGCCATGCAGTGAAAAATGTGTGTTTGTGTGTTTAGAACTCACATAGGCTCAGTGTAGACCTTCAGAGACGTGGTTGTGAAGCTTTTTTCACAGCTCATGAATGTTTAACTAAAGCAATTCTTATGAGAGCAAATATTGTTACCTGATGTTAGTTAAAATGTGTTCTCTCACATCTCTGTATTCTCTGCAGCTTCACCCAAACTTTATAGCAGAACACATGGACACTCATGGTGTACAGCAGCTCAGTAGAAGTGCAACTTTCCTCCAGATCCCACTGAGAAAGCCTGCAATAAAGAAACTCCACAGAGTGTTTCAGACAGGGCATAGTCCTGAATCCACTCAATTATGGCCTATGGCTAGAAAGTGGAAACTGCCACAGACCTCCTGGTTTGCCCCTTCTTCCCTCTGCTGTAACTCTTTTCTCTTCACTCTGGCGCTCCCTTTCCCAGCTCTCTATGAACGATACTCCAAGCTCTCACTCAGTGCTGAACCCCTCTTACTTGCTTTTGTTTTGTCACTCCTTTCACACGAAGACAAGGCGAAAAATGTATGTAATCTCTGTGTCTACTCAACAAGAAGGGCATCGTAAAAAGAAAACCCAAGGCCTCGCTCCACTGTTTGGCAGAAATTACCCTCATCAGTCATGAGGAGACGCATTGTTGCCTAAGGGAGACCTGGGTGTGGAGGCGAGAGGATCAGGAGGAGAAAGAGAGAACAGGAAAGATACTCCTGAAGACCACAGCCAATACTATATAGCTCATCTGCTACTTTGTGTTAAGCACATATAATGTTAATTCACTAAATTCTGATTAATCTCATCCTTCCACAAACCATTTCCCAACGCTTTTATTGCCCATCATTGCTGACCATGCTGGGCCAAACTAATAAACGCAAACTTGGGCCTGGTGAGATGCTGGAAGAGGAACGATTCCTTCAAGGCAACAATGTTCAGTGGGGGAGGAAATTAATCAGTCAGGAAATGGAAAAACAGTCTTATTTGACAGGAAATTAACACTCCATTGTCTCTTTAGCCTAATAAAACAGCTGTCCACCACTTCGGGGGTTAGATGCTTGGTGGGAATGATTCAACGGAGAATCTGTAAGACAGGATTTCTGACCTCTTTGGTGGTGGTGGTGGTGGGTGGGGGGTTGAAGTTTATGAAAAAAAGATTTTCTTTGGATGCTATGATGTCACTTGGAAATACTTAATCAAATCAATTTACTACTTATTTCAAGTAATACTTGTAATACAAAATGTTAGAAGTTGCAGAATAGTGGCTGTTTCTCATTAAATTTCCATAACAATATGTTTGCGCCTTTATACAACACAAGTAGTTGTGGTATACTGCTCAGGGATACAACAGATTTACACACAGGATTCAAACTGTTTAACCTCTTTTTCTCCTGTCCAGTTAATTTCATTACTTCAGGCACATACTGGCACATTTCGGAAGGTCTTTCTGCTGCATGTGATAATAGCTTGTTTTGTCTCTGAGGAGTGGCAACATAAACTGAATGTAAAACACAAGCCAGCATCTCTAACATACAGTCTTTCATCTCACAGAATGATCTTTACTTCCAGATTCTTCGTTTCAGCTTAGCTGATGTTCAGTTAGCAGACAGATCCAGCATATAAAATGGGGGATAAGCCTTGTAACAGCTCTTAACAACAGAGATGTGATAACACCATGCAATGACTATGACTGGTGAGTATAACAAGCTCAGTGCAATACAACGTATTCCAACATTGTGGTTATTGCAGCTGATGAAAGCTTTATTTTGAATGTAGTAGCTAATGTACACAGAATCAAAAATGGCACACAATAAACTCCAGAAGGCAGACCAGAATTCTCAGGATTCTCAAAATCTAAGAACTGCTGCTCAAAGTCATAAGGAGAGGTGAAAGTGTCCTGTTTCACCTCGGTTACAGGATATGAGCATGCCTCAACCGTGTCCTAACGGCAGGACAATGCGGTCGTTAACGCAGCAGAGTGTGCCAGCAAACTAATGAGGTTTGGATAAGTGACCCGCTAAACAAAATTTAAATTGTTTGCTTGAAAAAGGACAAAGTCTCTCCAGATCATCTGGACCACTTGGGAGTTTAATGACAGTGGGTCATGTTGTTATGAAACAGAGTACTTAGGTTTCCTAACAGTGTAATAGCACTAAACTGACATCGAATGTTCAAAAACACAAATTCAGAGGGAAAATGCAATAAATGAGAGGATTTTCATAATATTTTAATCCACCACTCTATCATTGTGCTCAAGCAAACAGATAACACACACGTTATTTTGTTGTGGGTGGCCCTCTGTTATGCCTACAAAATTGCATTTGTAAAAAAACAACCTCTGTTCTTCACACATATCTCGTCATATCTCATAACAAAAACTGCCATGTTTTCCTGCGCTTGTTTGCAACGCTGCACTGTATAGTTCATGTGCTGTCTACATGAATGCAAGCAAGATGCTATGTGCATGTGTGCACACAAACAGGCTCTATACTTACACAATATATTCACATGCACGTCTAACAGATGTGAAAGTGTTGCTGTGTGAATGCCCCGGTAATCTTCTTGTCTGGTAACTCTGCGGGCTGCAAGGTTGTGAACTTGAGCCCCAGGCATCCCTGTAACACATATACACAAACACATATAGTACTGTATATAGATGATGCATATATGTCACAGGGGAATTCACATGGCAACACTTTTTTCCCCACAGCCGTTACACCCTTCCCATATAAATATCCACAGCATCCACAGCCTGACTGAGTGGTAGCAATGGGTATTTATCCGAGTCAAACAGCACTAATGTCATGGGGGCGACCGGGGCTCGAATTCACGACCTTGCAGCCCGCACAGAGTTACCTGACAAGACCATTATCCCTCTAGGCTAAAGACCCAAGTGTCTCACTTGCAGGACTAATCATATTCTTGTCCTGACTGCCGGGGGATTCACTCAGAAACACTTTTTTCACATCCGTTACATATACATGGTCCATACATGCACAGAAGGAAACCCTACACAGGCAGTAACATGTGCACATGTTGTGGAGTAAGAAAGACCACTATGTTCGAAATCCCCAGCTGTCAGGATTTGTTTTGACAGTTTGATTAATGATCTGCATGAGGGTCTTGTGTCTTTAGCTCAGCAGGCTAATCCTCTTGTCTGGTAACACTGAACAGGTTGTGGCTACAGGTTCAAATCTTACCAGAACGTTCTCTGTTTCACACGTATAACTTTAAAGAGATTCTAGTTAGAATACCCTGTGTGTATGGGCTGAGAGCTGCTATACAGTACATAATTTATACGTAAATAAACACAGGCAGAGCAAGAAAAAAAAGTTAAATAAAGAAAAACAAGGCAGAAAGGACTGGGTGTGAGTGTGTCGCCTTCAGATTTCTTAGAGACGCTCAGGAAACAGAGGCCGGCTTGAGTGGTGTGTGTGGGCCGAGGATGACAATGTGATGAGGAAGAACAGTGAGAGGTGCCCTCTTTTTCTGTTGCACTGTCATGCCTCCTCCTTGCGAGAGCTGAGCAATTCATTTAACCAGAGAAGGTGTGTAATTAACATCTCACAGTGGGAGACAAGGGGAGCCATCACAGGCACCCCCTTCTGAAGCGGTGCAGACAGGACCGGGGGTGGAGATGGGAGAGAGGGAGAGGAGGCAAACGGGAGGGAAACAGGAGAAAAAGGCAGCGAGATAAATGGAAGAAAATGGGAAAAGACAAGAGAATGAAAAAGGTGTTGCCTCAAGGGGAAAAATTCATTGCTGTATAGAATAGCATTTCTGAATTCTGTCTGGTAATATGCTAATTTTATGTCCTGTATGCAGACAAATAAAGCGGAGATGGACAGTGATTATTTTTTTCGGCTATCAGGTTGAATATGTTGAGACAAGCTGTTTATGTAATGACCCCAAACAGACGTTTTGTCTCTGGCATGCAGACACGTACTTCTCTGGACTAACCATACTAACGTGTACAGCAGGTCAGCTGTAGAACGAATTTTGCTGCTTTGTGGAGGCAACTGAATATAACCAGCCAATTAGCACACCTCAGTAATGCAAACTGCTCCTTTGTGAAACCAGTGTGGCTGTCGCACATAGGTTTATTCCTAACACCCTTAAGCTGAGCGTCTTTGCTGTTCAACTGTAGGGTAGAGCATTAAGCCGGTTCATCCAGCAACCCCCCCCTCCACCAATGCAATTAAATAGCCCTGTGTGTGTGAGCACTGTGACTGAATCTATCGTGGCAAGAGAAAAGGTTGATGTGCGAATTCACGTGTAGAAACCACAGTGTGTCTGACTGGGTGCTTCTTTATAGTAATATCACCCGTGCATATGCTCTCGTATGCAACACTGCAATGCTGTACATGAAGGAGGTACACACCTGCTGGATCCCTGTGCAACACCATGAGATGGGCTTTTGTTCGTGATATGTTCATCATTCCCTGATTAGTCTGATTGCTTCTGCTTTAAACAGCATAGGAGAATAGCTCCTACACCCCAACCTTTAGCATCCCCCAAAATCCTCTGCGACGCGATCCTTCACAATGGACCCATAATTACTGGGGCTTAATTACCTGCGAACAAGACACTCCCCATGCTCACCAGAGATGGAGAGCTCAGTAATTAGAGTGGGGGGAGGAGGAAAGGTGATGATCTGGGGTAAGCCATTTCCATACTGTAAAGAAACTTTCCCCATGATATGCACCAGCGCGACACTGCCCTTATCAGCTACCTGCACCACTCCACCGGAGCTGAACATCTCTTTGACTGTGTGTTGCTCTTTCTCCACTGTGATCCCTGTCATTATACACACACACACACACACACACACACACACACACACAAACAGAGCGGCATGTGGTGGTCGACATATTTGAATTTGAAAAAAAGCATGGACTGACCATAGGAGACACGTACACATATGCTCACAGGTGTCAAAATTTAAAGCCCTAGATCAGATCAAGAGCCCTCACTGTAATCTATAATTGATCTTAATGCATAATTTAGAATCGCTTAGGCAGTAGTAAATGTAAACGTGCCACACATTCATTAAAATTACATAAACAATGCTACAAATGTGTAATTAGAACATCTATTGGGACATCTTTACTGCAGCGAGTCAGTACCTGTAAATTATTAACATTAACAATTTATGTTAAAAAAACGTGATTTTTTAAAGTTAATTTCGATAACAACTCTCTCCACACATCTCCTGGTAGATGTGGAGTTTGTGTTCTCTCCCTCTAGTTCTTCTTGTTTCCACTCAAAGTCTCACATTAATAATACTCTGAGTAATTAATTTACATCTAAATTATAAATTACATTCTAAATGCATATTTATTCGGTCTGAATTATTTCCCTCATTCATTTTCACATGCCTTGCTAGTTTTTCAAAACTGTTCTTGTGAAATGTCCAGATGTTTCACTGTAAATAAGGCAATCTGAATATGTGATGTTTTTTTCCCTTAGTCTACATAAATCATCATCTTTAAAGTTGTATTTCCATATTTTTTAAATTTATATTTATTTTATTTATTTATTATAAAATACAGTATTTTACTGTGTTTGTGTATGTTTTTGAACCCCAGGAACATACACATATATAAAAATTTAATTTAACTGCATCTTTTCTAAAGAGTTAATTTTTATTTAGACTACAAACATATCTCCGCGTTCAAAATCCATCCATTTTCCATATTGCTTATCGTGTAGGATTGCAGGGGGGAGCCTGGAGCCTGTTCTACGGAGCCTAGGGTCCAAGGCACGGGGCACCCTTGATAAGGTGCCAGCTCATCTCAACACACAAGCTATGGGCAATTTGGAAACCCCTCTCAACCTATAACACGTGTCTTTGGGCTGTGGGGGAAACCAGAGTACTTGGAGAAAACCTACAAAGCACAAGAAGAACATGCAAACCACAGGCACACAGACCAAGGGCAAGATCTGAACCCCCAAGTTTGGAGATACAAGACAACAGTGTTAACCACCAAGCCACTGTGACCGCCCCCCCACCACATTTACCATGTTTTATCATCTTGGGAAAAAAACACAATTGGCCTAAACTGATGTTTTCTGCATTAATCCATGGGTAGCATAAAAATGCTTGTTCTTCTCTAGATGTAAAATGCAAAAGATGCAAAAGATTTGTCACATGTGGAGACCAAAGGCTTAGAACAGGCAGATAACAGAGTAAACAGCCAGATCAGACGCAGACTGAAGATAGTCCCTCTCTATCGACCACATTTATTGCTTTCTAATATTCTTCTTTGTTCTTCTGTCTAGGACGTGGGATACATTTATCAAGCAGCATAGAATTTGTCCCACTTCTTCATGCATTTTTTTCACAATTAAAAAAAATAAATGCCAGGAATTTTAACAAGATCTATTTAGAGAAGCACACAGACATGACTGATATCCTTTAACGTAAAAAATGTATTTTGTTGTTATAGAGTTGTTTCCCTGTGATTGTCAGTACAGATGGCTTTGCTCATTGCACTTTCAATGTTTTTCACTCACATACTCTATAGTTCATACTGAATAGGTTTGCCCAGGCTGGCTATGTGCCTTTAAGGAAATGACAGGCAGTTAGTTAACCTATTATTAATACTCTCATGGACATATTTTAAAGTTCATTTAAACCCATGTGAGTCATTGCTGTTAAGTTTTGAGTGTAAGCATTCTTCTGGTGAGTTTGTTTTGGGAATATAAAAACATTTCATGACTTATTTTCCCATAGAAAAATAAAGATTAAGCCTCAGAGTTGGCTCTCCCGAAATGTATCCCAAGACAGTTAAGGTATAGGGCAGAAATATGGAGGTGGTCCTAGGATTTTTAAAAATGGGGAGCCACATGGGAGTCACATGTAAGACAAAGGTCTTTCATTGATACATAATTCTTCTCTGAATCAAGTGGTGACTTTCAGGAGGGGCACTAAAGGGGCCAACCGGATTTCAAATGGGACCCTAGCCCTTCCCATGCAAAAACACTACCTGAGCATTTTATTATTATTATTATTATTATTGTTGTTGTTGTTGTTGTTGTTGTTGTTGTTGATGATGATGTTGTTTGTTAAAAGTGAAAAATAAACTATTAAAAATCCTTAGAAAACATTACGACACAAAACATCAAGGTCTAAAAAGTTTCAGATGTGTATACTTTCAAACCCTTTATTTGACAAGTAAATGGCTTTTCTGTCTGTCAAACCTGCCGTAAGTGTAGCTGTGAGCTCACACTTGTCTGTCTTATATTGTGCGAGCGATGACTGAGGTAGAGATTGAAGCAGGATTTCAGTCTATTCAGGAGAAAAAAACGTGGCAAAGCAGAAGGTAACACGGGGAGGAGAGCCATTAGTGACCTTTCAGCCGCTCAGCTGTGAAGGGGGACAGTGCTTTCAGCCGCTGATTTGAATGCAAGCCGCGTGTGGATATTCACGCTTTTCCCTTCGTGGTTTCAGCATATTGAATGGTCTTCAGTTTGCCTCCTAAGGCATTTTGCTGATGGAATCAAAACCCTTTTTT
Organism: Chitala chitala; assembly: GCA_025773905.1. Lineage (NCBI taxonomy): Eukaryota > Metazoa > Chordata > Actinopteri > Osteoglossiformes > Notopteridae > Chitala > Chitala chitala. The sequence goes on from JABJVR010000062.1 coordinate 39,389, forward strand.
CGTGGCCTGAAATGGGGTGTGATGCGTATTGGAAAAGCATTTGTCAACGCGACGCCTCGGAAAGCGATCTTTAAATACAAGGCGAGCGCAGTGCGCGACAAAAGAGCGGCTGCGTACGTGCCGAGAATGCGGAGCGGGGGAGAACAGAGAAGTATCGGAACCAAAACAAAATCAACCTTGAGCCTTCAGTCCCCGTTTGCAGCAGTTCATTAACATTAATTGCTCTGTTCATCTTAACAGTGCGGGGAGGCTCCTCGCTGATTGGCTGGAGGTACGATTTTATCTGGTTAATTCAGAAGTGGCCCATTGGCTGTGACATGGTTTTAACAAACCTGAGCAGGACAAAGTCACCTTAGCACAAAGTCAAACTTTCATTTTCACAATAATAATTGATGGCCTGCTTTCCCAAAACAGTATATATTTTCTGCAATGTATCAAATGTACGACAAGAAATGTACATAGTCAAATTTCAATTTGAGGGCTTGAAGTGGACTAGCACACACTGGTATGCCAGTATCGAGTGTCTTGCCTAGCAGAACCTCCCATAAGGGGAATACGAGCATGTGGTGTCCCACTTCGATCACTGGAATCTATCAAGAAAAGTCGTGTAGGAAATTTAAATACAGTGTTATATACAGTGGTAACTGATTTTTTTCATTATTCACACCAGTATATGAGTGTACACACTAAAACCGCACTACATAAATAAGAACGCGCTGTACCACACTTTAATCGGAGAGTAACTGTCTATCTTCTTTGTGTTGATAAGTTTGGGTTCAGCGGTATTTCACAATCACACGGTACCCACGTATTGCCAGTCACGGCTCCGGTTAGGTCTAATCAGTCTTGTTAGTTCAGTTAGTGTCATGAAACACAATAATACCAAGTCTTGTGGGAGAAATTACTATACTGCCTGAAAAAAAAACATGCACTTTGCACTCAAACCTATTTTGAATTCAACTTTCTTAATTGGTTTGGGGCAGCGTGGAGAAATTCTCACACACTGTGGAGTAAAGACTGTTATGTGGTTTGAGTGAAGAGGGGTTTAGATTAAAAGATTTTAAGCAGGGTGTAAAACTGAGGTCTCAAAGTCATTTCCATTTTTCAGTCACAACAAGATAAGGGTGCCATTCACCTTTATAGAAAATACCTGACAATAAATTTTTCTGACTACTTTGAAGATTTCAAGTAAAATGTCATGTTTTCATGTTTGGCATGGCGTGTCAAAACACATTTGCCTGCGTGCCAGGAATGACACGTGTGTCGTCCCTGGTCTAAACAGACTGGGAATTGTTCAATGCAAGGGCAGAGTCAGAATAAAAAAGGACGATCTAAGTGGACTGGGTCTGATAATGGGGTCACAATCTGTCATGTTGTTACGGTTGCTGCTTCAGACAGTGCCTCTGTTATGTTGTTTCATGCCACGCCCACTGGTTTGGTTACGCTGAGTTGTTTCTACTTGTGTCTCAATTGATGGTGTCTATATAACAGGTTTTGTGTAATGTTCTTTGCTTCATTCTCTGTTCTGTTAAGTCTTGCAGAGGCCTGTACTGCTCAGCTGTGTTTAGTTCTAGGTCACTGAGCAGCCTGCACTGGTTCTAGTCCTTTTGTTTTGTCAATAAAGATGTCACTCACAATCCACAGTTAGGCTCAAGGCCCCTGGAATGGTATTGGAATCTGTAACAAACAGAGCTTGGAGGCGGCAAATCACATTTACTGGTGTTATTTTTTCATCTCTATAAATGGCTCCAGGCCACACCCCCACTACTTAGGGCCAATAGGACCTTGGCTTGACCTTCTTTCATGTTCAGAACATGTGATTGGTCCAGTTGGTAAAGTGCAGGTCCCAAGTGTGAGAGTGAGTACTGAGACAGGGAGGCAGGTGGACTGACTAAACAAGAATAAATGATAAAAAGTGGCCACAAATGATCCTTCTAAGAAATCATTTTTATTTTTATTAGAGTTAATGCAAGATTAATTTGAATAAGATGAAAGTCAGCCAGAATATTGCAGGGTCATGGTTCTGCCATCTTTTGTTCCCACTTTTTCATTTAAGTATTTAATTAGCACCACAATTTTTACATAGCTGAACAGTATTTGATATTAACATACACTACTGGTTAAAAGTTTTAGAATACTCAGATTTAAGTCTAAAACTTTTTTCCGGTAGTATAAAATCAGACAAATGAAGCTGAGGAATGGACTTTCACAGGTATCTGTTAGTGAGGGCCCCCTCACCCCCAGGGTTTTGATACATGTGGGCTCCAAGTTTTCTTCAGATGCATTCTTGTTTTCAATTAACATTAACATTAACAACTGATCTTTTTAATTTTTTTGTTCTTGGCTACTGAAAACATCTGTTTGAATTCTGCCACTATTAAGTCACTCCCTGATTAAAAGTAACTGAGTTTAAAGTTGAAGAGATTTGGAAGTGTGGGAGGAGGGGTGTGTGTTCCCATTGAGAAAGAAGTCACCTCTCATGATGGCTGAAAACCACTTGAAATGGACCACTGACAAAAGATGAAAAGGTAGTGAACTGGGGCAGCATGGACTCCCAGTTTGTGACAATACCTATGATTCAGGCAGGGTTGGACAGGGTGACAAAAGATTCCTAAATATGAAAATATTATATCAGTTCTGAATAGCAATGAGTGTGCAGATATTTCCATGTTAGATATTTGCCTGTAGTGTGTGTGTGAATAATGTTCTGGCTGTTATCAGGAACTCAGTGTGGATGCTGTTGAACCTTAATGTTATTATAAGGGAGGTTAAAGGCCTTGGCATTTCCTGTCTGAGCACCAGCGCCACCTTGAGGCAATGAAGGTAGTTGCAACATGGATCGTTGATGCGTCTCACGCAAGGCTTTGTGTACATAATCTCTCTAGTCATGCAATCCATCAACTCAGTGCTTATCACAACAAGTGAAACAAAACATTTTTTCACTCTCAGCCGTTTCAAAGAATTTAGAAATAATTCAGTCAATAGGTAAAACATCCATAAATAAACAAACAGGGCTGTGACGATGTGGGTGTAATAGAATGAAGAACTCAGCTTGCGTGAATTGAAGAGTTTCTATCTGCGTGGCAAACACCAGAGACCACAGAGACCTGATAAAGTACAACGGAGTTTCACTGAGCATTCAGTAGTTGCCGGTATACAGATAATAACATGCTTCAGTACTTTCGCGGGCTATAACAATCAGTGGACGCTGTTTGACATTTATTGATCGCTGCCTTGCATGTACTAATAAATGCAATAAATATCAATTTGGAGAAACGATAAAGAAGTCACACAATTAAGTAGCACTTTGATGTATTCATTACACGCTGACGAGGAGAGAGCGGCGTGATGAACAGCGTGGGCCTAAGATGCACCCCATTAAGCTTTCCCAGGAGCCCACGTCAGCACCAGCACACGCTCGTAAATCATACCGTCCTGACGAACGATCCGGCGGACACGGACTGCGCGCTGCGCCGCTCCCGTGTGGCTGGCCACCCCATCCGGGACTACCTGACGCGTTACCCTCGGTGGCATTCCTGAAATGCAGCTACAGCTTTTTGCTAAACTGGGGTCTACGATGATGATGGAATGGAATGGACGTTATATGGCAGACTGTCACCTGGCTACATGGTAATGTGTTTTGGAGTGGAAATTATTTATTGAAATGGTGAAACTGTGTCGTGTTGCTAACTGAAGGAGGAAGGGAGGCATGCCGGATGGGCCGGTAGGCAGGCTGTTACACAGGACTAAAGGTACACACACACACACACACACACACACACACACATATATATGTGAGTGTCTGTAATCATGTCAGTCTGGGATCAGGGCCACTCAACACTTAAGTGGCAGTGTTTGTCCTGGCAGGATCTCGGACTGAAGAAAACACACCCATTAGCAGCCGTGCTGCTCTTTTGGCAGAGCTGCGTTCGGTTTCATTTGAGTAGAATGCCACTGGAGAATTCAGCAAACCAGCAACTGTCAACATGCTGATGAAGGGCCTGTCGATACAAACTGTTATGAGGAAAAAGAGGTGATACAGTCGAGTATGAGGATAACGCCTGTGTTTCTAAGAGACTCCACGATGGCTCGGTGTGTGTGAGAGGCCAACGATACAGCGTTCTGTGATATTCCACACAGACATGTGTATTCTTGTGCGTTAACGTACCTTCACACCAAACCTTGGCTCTTGCTCGCTTCAGGTATGCTGGACGACCTCCGTAACATTTTCCTGTGGTTTTCCGCACCATGCGAGAGTTGCACCGACACTCCTAACCATGGCAACAAGGTGATTAGCTTGAATTATTTAAATAACAGATAAGGAGGGGGAGAAAGAGGTGGAGACCCGTCTGTTGGAGTGATGGCCTGGTGCGTACATGCAGTCTTTCAGCGCTGTGTTACAGCTCGACACTGCAATCATACTTGGTCTCCGGTTTTTATGTACAGCAGCCAAATGCTGTTGTTGTCACTGAAATTTGCACTGTCAGAAATATATTCAGTGAAGCTCGTACTGCAGCCATGTACTTCACTTATGAACACACAGAAGTGTGCTATTCTGTGCCCAGTGCACTGTCCATATTGTTCATTCAACTAGGTCTATGTGCATGTTCACTCGGTATTGCAGTGCACCATGTAACATGATTACGTCAATAACTTGCCTTTCCTGCTATGCTGCAGTACTCGTGCCCTCCCGCTACTATTCACTCATTCACCCCCTTTGTCTGTCACTCAGTCATTCACTGTCTTTGTCTGACACTGTCCCTGTTATTTACTTATTCACACCCTCTGTCTGTCACTTTTACTCATTCACTCCCTTTATCTGATACAATCCCTGTTATTCACTCATTCACTCCCTCTGCCACTGTTATTCACTCGTTCACTCCCTTTGTCTGACACAATCCTGGTTATTCACTCATTTATCCCGTTTGTCTGTCGCTGTTATTCATTCATTCACTCCCTCTGTCAGTGCTGTTTTGTGCATAGCCTCCTACTAATTTTCTTAAACACACACGCACATATGCACACGCACACACAATGGGTGACAGGCTTTTCTTGTTGTACAAAGCTGTTGTCCTAGCTAAGAACCATCATCATAGACATGCTCACAGTGGAGTATTATTACCTCCACCACTCTGCCTCTGCTTGCCTGCAGCATAGTCTGTGTTTACCTAATTGATCAATTAAATGCTCTATAAAGCTCCATCTCACCACATGTTCAATATGTCCTGCAGCTCCTGTGTAATTGTCCTTACTCACACACTCCCTAAAATGTTTACAGGCCTCACACACTTTGCGGCTTCTGTTGTCCCCAGTAGACTAATTCTCTGCCCCCTACTTGAATTGCACTGTGATGATGGGGTGTATTTTTGACATTTGTCTCTCCATGTCACATCCTTTCTTCTGGAAAAGCCTCTGGGCGAGGATCACAACGGGAGGGACATGGTAGCGGCAGATGGTGATGACAAGGAGGCCTCAACACTTTAACCAATTGGGCCACACTAATATGTCCCCACTTAGAAGCCTTCTGTCAGGTTTTCCGTGAAGCTCATTTAGAAATGGAATGTGTGGCCTCCTGCTCTGGGTGCATGCATCTCGCATACACTCTGCTGCACACAAACACAGAAGACTGCATGTTAGTCACCATCAAAAGCAATGATCAAAAGCACCATGAAAAGACTGTAAAAAATGCATGCATTGATACACATCAATTACTATTAAAAAGCCAGTCAGGAACGATGCTTCTTCATCTTCATCTGGTCATCTATACCAACCACATGTGTCTGCCAAATTGATATATTTAAAAAAGGTCTTCATTCGTAGCCCCCATTATACTATATAAACTGTAAATAATAGTTTTAATAAGTAAAGTTCTATAAGGCATATTTCTTTTATATAGCGCCATAATCAGTTCTAGCCTCTTCGACTTCTTACGGCTGTTCGGACAATGTGAAGCAGCGGAAAATAGAATCGAGGCGGTGGCATTGAACTGAAGTGACTTGCAAGCCGTTACGTGCAGTCTTTTCTGCCCTCTCGTGGAAAACGCAGGAATAGCATACGAAACGCAACAAGAAAAGTCGCACAAAACCGAGAACACAATACATGTACAATTCCGTGTAAAACCAGGAAGCCGTTTCAGACCGCACTATACTGTCAATTAGCGTTTTATTTGCAAAAGTGAACTCAGAGTTGATTATGGTAATACACTTTACAGCATTTCTCACCAGCATTGCAGCATTAAATTGTATAATTCCCATAAGCAATTTAAATTTGTGCATGCATATTTTAATGAATTAATCGGTTATTAAACTGAAACACCATGAAATACACATGTACCCCACAAGATGGCAGCCATGTGTTATAACTGTGTGTCACAGTCACACGCAAGATGTCCATGGCTGTTTACTTCTATACAGAACTGACAGAGTCGTTTCCATACAGCCTGAGCGGATGACTGAGCGGATGTCCATTGCAGTTTATTGTTCAGAGAGATGCACTGAGTCAGCGTGATTGGGTTTAATGCATTTTATGTCATAGTTGTACACAACAGAAACACTTCACACAGCTAATGCAACATAAATCTGTTAGCTACCATTGCATGAAAGGGCTTCAATATTATTTGTCAGACCATCTCTGGAGAGATATGCGGAAAATTATTGACATGTGAACACAATTCTCAGGATTTATATTGTGATGGACAGGAACAAAACGGGTGTTAAAACGACTCTGGCTTTGTTCATTTGATGCAATAAACAATACAGAATTACATAACAGCAGACCTGCAGGCTAGTCCCAAAATAACTGTAAGAAAACAGAGTGAAAAGCCATCAAGTTAATCACTGAACTGATAGAGAGTGATGTGCTTGCTGACTGCACTGATTACAGGAGTACTGAGAGATCTGAGGGTACGGCTGGAGGAATAACGTGCGGTAATGACCCAGCTGTGTGTCTGTCCATTGAGCTTCTTTTTTTATGCCGAAACCTCCTTGCAACTCTCAATAAATGCAGAATTGGTAAGAGAAGTGATAACTGAAAGGTGACACCTTTGCTCTGTCAAACCTGTTAAAAGTTTGGCTAATGCACCCTATTCATGTTGTCTGTATTCATTCATTTTACAAAAAATTATTCATGACAGAGTGACCTGCAACCTGTTCAAGGCAGCAGAGGGTGAAAGGGAGGGTGTGCACATGCATACACAAAAGTACACACGCACACACACACACACACACACACACACACACACACACACACACACACACACACACAAACATACACAAAGTTCAAAGTTTGTGATCCATTTGCACTGCAAGACTTTGCATTGTGGGAAAAACCTCAAGTAAAACCCACATTTGTGCATAAACTCCATACCCAGACCCCCAGATTAAACCCACAACAGTATCAACTGAGTCAAAAACAGTATCAACTGAGCCTACGAAAGTTTGGGAGCTCGTATACTCATCGGTCTGTAGCGACACTCATCAAGGGCAGAGACACAAGGAGAGAGGGAGAGAAAGGCTGTTTGAGTGTGTGTGTGAGCAAGTGAGAGGGTGCGTGAGACAAGAGGAGTGTATGTGTATGTGTGTGAGAGAGAAAGAGCGTTTGTGTATCTTTTCACAAACCTGTTTGTGTGTATCAGCTGCTGTGTGATTCCCTCTGTGTGTCTGTGTTTGTGTGTGTGTGTTTGTGTGTGCGCGAAACAGAGATACAGTCTCGGCTTGCATTTTTGAATTAGTTTGTGTGTGGGTGTCTGTACACGTGTAAATCTTAATGTGTGAGCCTGTGACTTTAGAGTGTGTGTGACAGTGTGAGTCTGGGGAGGAATGTGAATTTGTACCCTTGCGTATCTGTGTCTCAGCATGTGCATGCGTGTGTGTATGTGTGCGTGTGCGTGTGTGCATACGAGAGAGAGAGAGACCAGATGTGTGGCACAGTGCAAGATTTTTTATAGCCGAGCCCAGAGAGGGAGGTGTAGTGGGGGATTCTTGGAGTCTGAGAGAGAAGAGAATGTTATTTACAGTGACTGCCTTGATTATTCCTCCCAGCAGGCTAATGGAAGGAAGGTCCCCCCCTCCTTTCCAGACACAGACCGGCACAAAAGGTCACAGGGCACATTTTTACTTGAGGTGAGTGGCTCTGTGAGGATGTGGAAAAAAGAGCGAGGGCAGGAGAGCGAGCGGCAGAAATCAAGCAGGACAGTAAACACAGTGCAGGTCCAGAGGAAATACTTTTCTGCGTGTCCGGCTGGTATAGAACAAGAATGACTCCGACCTCCATTTCCTGCACTATGGAAACACAGCTCTTCACCTTAGACCTCACAGCAGGACCTGAGGCTGTGTAGCAGTAACTGCTGGTAACACGGTGCTCACCTGGGCATGCTAACAGAGGGTTGTGGGTTTGAGACTTGGACAAGCATTCCTGTTGCGTTCTTGAGAAAAACACTTAACGTTTGGTTTCATATACATCTGTAGTAACATATCTACACACAGCAGTAGTGCAGTCCAATTTTGTGATGCATTGTATGTGCTTGTCTGAGTTGTTTCACATAAAGGAATCTGGTGGGCAGGGGGAGCAGGGCGCTGTGTTTCCTTCTGACTTCCCGTCGAGTGGGTCCCTTAATGACCTGCTCTTGCTCGGCTGTGCCCGCTGAGAGTCGCGCTCTCTAGCACGTTAGCCGCTAACTTGTTAGTGTACGGGCATGTGGGCTCTCCCTCCTGCCTCTGTGCCTTTGCTCCTGCTGTGCCACTGGCCCCTGTGAGCAGAACTGCACCAAAGAGCATGGGCTTCACAGCTGAGGGTAATTGCTGTTAATGCCACTGTCTTTTTTTTTTTTTTTTTTTTTTTTTTTAATGAACAAAGCTGACAAGTGGTCCTTTTGCAACCAAACCTCTGTTCTGAGATTGAAAAAATATAAAGGGTCTTCGTGGGGCTTGCATTGTACAAATCCTGCTTAGAAACCGTTGACGAAAACTGAGGTAGCTATCCCCAATACCAAAATATATGATGATTTCAACACGCAATGCAGTTTTTAGTGCATTTAATAAAGACATGATTGTTAACTGAGCACTCGTGATGTTAACATGTTATAGTTACATGTCTGAAGCTGTGTCAATAGGTCTGTGTAACGGACGTCCAGATTGTTTCACTTAAGTATAGTTGCTTCTACAACTAGTAGACAAAAAACTGAAAACCACCGCCTTGTAATATGAGTGTTCACAAAGCAGGTATGTTTCTGTAGACTTTGCAGAGGTGTGAGTGCCTTTAATATCACCGCAGCGTGAGTTGCTGTCATGCTTTACCCAGGGACATGATGAGGCGGAACAAAGACGTCAGTGCGCATTACCTTGGCTGCACTCTGCCTTCATTCACTAAGGCATCTGGGAATGGAAGTCGGCCCACAGGAACGCCGGGGTCAACTGCGTCACCGTACACGGGCCTGCAAGTAGAGGTCAGGCCCTGCAGAAAGGCGTGGGCTGGATCACTGGAGGGAAAAGAGCAAGGGGTCTCTGGTTTTAATCTGCAAAAGATAACAGCCTACACATACGGCTGAATGTCAAACAAAACCGCAGTGGGTAGGCAATGCTGAGGAATGTCGAATGCATACATGAATATCATTCATACACTGCCTGGTAGTCTGGCTGAAGGCACATTATGTTTATTCATTTAGTTTTAAAAACATTTTATTTCTGAAAATCGATCCCACATCTCTCCGTCTCCCTTGGCAACAGGTTATAATCCATGGTTACGAGGAGCAGTTGCTAGGCGCGTTGCCGAGATACAGACCCCCCTCTCTGGTGCAGGGACGTGGGAGGCCGCAGGGTCCTTGATGACGCCGGGGAGCTAACGGGCTTAAAAAAAGGAACGCAATCATAACGACGCAGAAAAGGGGAACGAAAGGGGGGAGGAAAAACGGGCGGACTGAGGATGAAGAGGGAGCACTGGCGCACCTTTTGCGCTGCAATGTGCGGAGCCGCTCAGCCTTGATCGCGCAGGCTTGTCATAGCGGAGCATGTCAATGCTCCGCTCTGTGAGTCATGATGACAGCGGGGCCACAGCCTGGCTGAATCTAAATAAAGGCCACGTAATGTCTCTCCAGCAGCTTTCCCCCCCACCAAGCTGCTAAGGCTGGCTGGGTGTGAGCGGCATCGGGTGTGTGTGTGTGGGGGGGGGCGCAACTGAAAACTTTTTGCCATTGTCGGGATAGAGGCACGCTGTCCACACACACACACGGCTGCATCGGGTAGCTCTGTGGTACTCCACACCCAGCCTTGCCTGCCTGCCTCGCCCGCCTCACCCGCTGCCTCACCTCCCTCCCTCCCAGCATGTGTGAGTGGAAACGGCCCTTCCTGCCGCAGCAGGACTTGAGAACAGTGACAAGCCGCTGCCCTTACAAGGTCAAAACCACTGTCAGGTAACCCTGCACCCTTCACATGCTGATCCCAAAAGATCACAGGGGCACTGATATCCCAACCATTTGGCTTAATTAATTTACTAAAGTAATTAATTAGGCAGTTAGTCACCTCACCTGGCATGTCAGCTGTCAATCAGAAGGTAATTAATTTGTATTTTTCAGAATCTGCAGGATGCCAGCCCTGGGGGACCTGACTTACATGTTGCTATCTTAATAGCTTTGTGGAGGCGCTCGGTATTCCGAGGTGCGTAGTCGCCTGGTGAAATGCTCACTCCTCATCAGCTCATCGCAAATTGCTTGGTCAAGCTGCAGTTTAGACTGAGCTACTTGGGGCCCAGTGCGTAAAACACCATCGTGCCTAAATATTTGGCTCTGTCTCCTGTAGAAAATGAAGGCAGCTGCAGTAGCAAATACGCAGGAATGAATTTTGGCTGCGTGCAAGTTCCCCCTTTACATGCCCCTGTACTAATTATACCTCTAGGGGGCAGTAATACGTTGCAGAAGTGGCTGTTTTTCAAAACCGCTCACTTGTTTACTGTGGTGCTGGAACCTGGGTGGTGTGCATGCCTTACTGTTGTAGAGCACCCCCCCCCCCTTGTTCTCTCACACACTCACACACACACACACACACACACACACACGCCCATTGCTGACAGAGCAGCCAAGACTGGTCCAGTACTAGCAGTCCAGACAGGTCCTGGTCCTTAACGTTCAAAGCATTGGCCATGACCTGTGAACTTGCAATAATGCAGTCCACAGGCCCATTTCTCTCTGAAGTCCACAGGGATGTAAGAAGAGCATTTCAGCATCAAAGCTGACAGTGCTGTTTATCTTCACATTTTTATTCCCTGCCTTATTTGAGTCTTTTTTTTTTAAACAATTACTGAAGAACTTTAGTTCATTTTTTCAATGTGCCATGTCACAAATACCACCACATCTTTTGAAACCATTAAAAACCCATCTCCGAATACAGCAAAAACAAAATTACCTCAGTAAAAAAAAAAAAAAAACATATATTTTATGCTTTTTTATTGTGTTTTTTCAAAATAAAGATAGCTTAATTATTTTAAGAAAATGTATACCTGGCAAAGATAAAACCGCTATAACATATGATGTTATAGAGAGTTCTAAATTACTGTGAACAGCCATAATGCACCAGATTAATGCATTTTTAAGTATATACATAAATCAAAGAAAAGAAGAGTCATAATCATCAACACTTTTGTTTATTAATAATGATCACTGACTGTCTTCAAATGTAGAGTATGCCTTTATGTTGGGCTTGGTATGGCAAATGCATTGAGTCTGGTCTTTCCTCCCGAGTGTGTGTGTGTGTGTGTGTGTGTGTGTGTGTGGGAGGAGGGCGAGTGAACACCTCTGTATGCCGTACCTTTCTGAGGTTCCTGTAATACAACGTGTCTCATGGGGCCTGAACGACTGCTTGGCCAAGGTGAGTGTCGCGTAACACACAGCCCCTGTGACAGCCCCAGCATGATAAATCACTTTTTATTTTACACTATCATCATCAGCAGCTTGTAAAAACAAAATCTCGTCCACATTTTCATCAAAACTGTAATTTGGTCACCCTTTGAGAGCTGGGTTAGCCCACCGCCTGAATAAGGTCAGCTGACACAGCCTTGGACTATAAAATTCAACTGCCTCCCATTTCAGGTTAACGTTTTTGACTAAAAAGTATACTGGTTCTTTTGCAAACTTTATTCCCTTCACATGAATTGCCAGCTATATGCAGAATCAATGAAGTGCCATTGTATTTTAACATCAAGAGGGTTGCTTATAAATGGTGAGCATTAGTTTGGAGCGAAATCAATTAGACCGAAGTGGCTTGCCACAAAGGGATTTACATTTGAAAGCAATATCTTAGGGACAATTCAATCAAACGAAAAGTGCATTTTAAAGTTTCAAAGGTAACGAATCCTCAGATTAAGGCCATGTCAACATTAATTCCCCTGAGCACTAGGCACTGAGGACAGCAGTATGTGTGTGTGTGTGTGGGGGAGGGGGTTGGGGGTGCGCTCCTGCTCTGAAACGAATGACCTTCTATAAAAAGGAAATGGAGTTTTTAAAACCCCAATTCCCACTTGCCATTGTAGACCCTGAGCCAGCAAAGGTAACAGCAGATATGTCATTTGACATAACAGAACCTCACGTGTTTCTGAGAAGCACTATAAAGCCTTCTGCACGTGCTTTAGGTAAAAGAAGAAAAAAATCTATTTACTGTTGTTTATTTTCTGGCTCTATGTCAAGTCCTTCTTGAGACAATTACACTGGTTCCACCAAACGAATGTCAGACAGGAGCCATGTAGAAGGATACTAGATACATAACTTTGATTGAAGTGCTTCCTGATAATAATATTTTGGTTGAAGGGTGTTATTGACAGTAAGGAGATATTACATTTAATAAGCAAAGAAGGTTAATTTACGGCGCATTTAATGGTTAAAATCTCCTCCACACACGTAGGGATGCGTGAAAGGCGGAACAGTTAAAAGGTCGTCCATACAACAAATCAAATCAAATCAACCTTTATTTTTATAGCACCTAACCAACAACTATACAGTTGAACGTATGTGTCGAACAAAGAATAAAAGCAGTAATACAACAGAAAAACAGCACAAGTAGACATAACATTTAAGAGTTATGGAGAAGAACACCTGTCGTGACCCACTGCTAGGTACCAAAGACCTGAGTGAATAAATACATGTTCAACCTAGCTTTAAAGAGACAGAACTAATTTACAGTATGAAGACTAACATGTAAGGACTTCCACCGTTTGGTTGTGGCCACATAAAACACTCGGTCACCCCAGGATTTGTATCTTGATCTCGGAACTTCCAACAAACATTGCTCAGATGATCTGAGACAGCAGCCAGAATTGTACTTGTGTACAAGGTCAGAAAGGCCACTGCCAGGCCAATGATGGCTTTAAAGACAAATAGCAAAAGTTTGAACTTACTTTTAAATTGAATTGGTAGCCAATGAAGAAAATAGAGAACAGGAGTAATGTGATTACGCTTTGAGGTACTAATCAGAAAGTAAGCAGCCACGTTCTGAACTAACTGTAGCCAGTGTAAAGCAGACTGATACCTGTGTATAAGGCATTACAGTAATCAACAGCAGTGTGGTTACACAGCAGTGTGGTTAAAGATTTCAAAACACATATGATTTTTATTTGCAGCACTGAAATGAGAGAAACTAGCTAAACTAGCTAAAGACTTTCATTGTGCTACAATTATGTTTATAGCATATAACTAAAAAAAAGTCACCATGCTGGACTGCTTTTACGTGTATCTTGATCTACATGGACTATGATGATGTTTTTTCTGCCCGTGGGAGCGAGCAAGGAAACATTGTCAGTCTTATTTTTAACATCTGACACGTGGAATCATCTCTGCATCAGTCACATCTGCCAGCCAAACACTGTATTTGCATTATTTTACAACACCTTTTAAAACAGTAACAATAAAAGAGCTACTCTGTAACAACTTTACCTTGTGGTGTGTTGTGTATAGGACATTAAGCTTTGAATCTAAGTACTGGCCTTGTGTGACTGTTGACTGTTACTTAGAGCAAAAAGATGAATGTGATGGCATCACTGGAGGTTGAGTTCACTGACAAACTCAAGCACCAACCCCACTGTCTCAGACAGAAATACCGCTGTTGCCACTGTCAGGCTGATTATGAAATACGTTTGTAAGAGGTACCCTTCCAAGTCAGCTCTCCAATGTTCATATAAACTGTTGTAAAGGAAGAACTGATATAATGTGGCCATTGTTTCCTTTTTATAATTCAGGTACTATGACTAAACTGCTGACCCCATGGATTACATAAACTTCTCAGCAGTTTGGGCCATATAATAATAATAATAATACATACATACATACTGAGCATTTCATTGTCTATCTAGAGCACAGTAAACACTCGTTTTCCCTATAGCTTGTTGGAAGTTTACAGAAAAACGGCGTCTTTTGTTAAATTGTGGTGAATTCAGTGGGCTGCGTAAATAATGGATAAACTACCACTTTTAAAGTGTGGCTTGCACAAACCGCTGGGTCTAATTCATATTTGTTTTAACACCAAAATTTTAATTGCTTATTGAGGAAATAAAGCGCGCGTATGGCGTTGTCGCCTCGTTGCTTGTGTATTCTTGGAGTAAAAGGGGAAGGGGTTTAACTTCTGCTGGGCTGAATGGCTGCCCTCATTGGTTCCGATTCATAATTGAAATGTAATAAATATGCATCAGTAGCCTTTGCCGACACAATTACCTCATGCAAATCTCGTGATGAATCGATGCGTTGGCCGTAATTGCTGCTGTTAAAAAATGCATTGATTTCGCTGGAATAACAGCCGCGGAGGACAGCCGGCTCTCGCCTCGCGTTGTATGCCCAGGGCATTTGTCACAGCTCAGTCCTCTTTCAAAGCAGGATTTTAAATAGAGAACATTTCTGTGCTTGCTCACAGCAGACGAACTGGAGAGCAATTTTCCTTGGACCCATCTGTACACTAGCCTACATACAGTTTAGTCATTCACTTCGTTTTGACCAGGTGAAGACAATTCCAAAAAAGACTCTTAATGTCTGTCTTTCTGTTGTGTGTCTTTATTGCTGTATCCTTGTGCATTATTGTTGCATTAATTCAATTTTGTTCTAAAATAAAACAGAAGAAATCTATTTTTTTTTTTTTTTTTTGGTGATTTGAGGTAAATAGGATTGCACTTACAGTAACAGACACAAAATGACCTAACATTAAGGTACCAATGATTCTGCCTTTTGCAAAACCTTCCTGTGTTGTCCCTCTGGCTAATGATATGGGTATGCTGACCCTTCCAAAAAATGGTTCAAACTTGTGTGTGTGTGTTTTTTAACCTTCCATGGTAGTCATAGCAACAGGTTAATAAGCAGATTCTCAGATCGTCCTCTGTGGCTGTGTGGGTTGCCAAGATACCTGAGATGTGTGGGAACCTGGAGAGAGATGCAACTTGGGCTATGATTAAAAAAAACTTTACATTTTTAAGTACTACCTGACAGACATGTTGGTATGTTTGTAAACAACAGTCACATCCGTTAGGAAAAACATGCATTTTGGAGATCCGGTCTGTGAGGCTTTTCTTAGTCTCTGTTCTGCCTCTCACCACAGAGCTGAGCAAGACACACCCACCTGTGAGTCTTATACACACACACCTTAATCAGGTCATCTGACTCACATGAGGCAAAATTAGCAGACTAGGACGTCGACAAATCTGCTGAAAAAAGTATATCAGCGAAGCTGAGAAACCATGACAGTGACAAACAGGTGAGAGAAACAGACTACATAATCAGACAGGTCAAGCAGGTGGGAGGCACAGGAAAACAACAGAAAAATGGAAAGGTATGGACAGACAGAATGAATTTGCTTTGGAAATTCCTGAAGGATCTGTACCTCTAAGAACATGGCTTATGCTACTCTGGACACCTTTTTTGTTTAAAAAGTATGTCAGATTAATTCAGACCACTGGTCACTGAACAAAATGCCTCGAGGGATGCAGCCTTAATCAACAGCTTCCCATCTCCAAATCACATATGAGCTGGGGGAGGGGGGGTAATGTTGCCTCTGGGTTGCATCATCCCCCTTTCAAGAGCGTTCCAGTAGCAGCCATCTTGGCCTCTACTTGTGCGAGCCCTTGTCGGTGGGGGAGAAGAATCACCTCTATTGATGGTGGAAAATTTGGGCCGGCTCCTGAGAGGGGGGCACCTTTGGACGCTCGCGGGGGCAGTGAACTTGAGGAATGTGGGTTATTAAATGCGCCGTGAGCTGGCAGAAGGTACGACGACAGCAACAACAGGCTGGGCACGAGTGATCTCGGCTGCTCCCAAGTGATCTCGGCTGCTCCCGTGGCTGTTGACCACCGACCTTATGTCCACAGATGCCTTTGTTAATGAAACCCAGCTGGGCCTGATTGGACTAATTAGCTGGTTATGGCTTTACAGAGCTGGATGGAGGTGCTCCCTGAGGGAGTATGTGCTGGTTTTGGGGAAAAAAGAGATTGTGTTATGGTGTGCTGTGCTGGTTGTTGTTCAGTGAATTTTGGTACGTTTTCAGGCACACTTTTAAAGGGGGTGTTAATCCTGCTCTTATGGCTGGATTTTCTTTGATTAAGTGATTTAATTGAACTCTGATGTCTGAACACTTGTTCTACCCATGTGGCAACTCTCTGTTTCTAACTACGTTGCACATATTGTACATTTTACAACATATGAGGTAGAGACTATTTAGTAAAGCAGAAGATTGTATTAAAAACAAGCTAAGAGCAGAAGGTCACCCAGATAACCAAGTTTTATGAGTAAACTCACAAAAGTTACTGCTTTCCTTTAATAATGTGGCTTATAAATACCATATGTCTGAATTTTTCTTTCCTAGTGTTTTGTATCTGGAGTTTTAATGTCACTGTACAGAAGAACAAAAAAAAAAATCTAGACTAAAGTTAAAATTAATTTCACCAGTAAAGACAAAAGTCTTTTAAAAGAACACACTAAACCAAACAAAAGGACATAATAGCCAGGAAATGTTCTTAAAGAGCTCTGTTTACCCTTCAGTACTTTTACAAGCCAGGTGATCCTCTGAGATGTGTGTGTGGTTTGTTTGGGTAGGACACGCTGGGGATTTTAACGACAAAATTAATCCACAACAGGACAACAAGCACAAGAACAGTTTGAATGCTGGCAGCCGGGGAGTTACACAGGACAAAGTTTGTGTTTCTGTTATGATGATCACCTGGTTGGCTGGGTTGGTGGGCACTGTCTTTTTACAGCCTCCTATGATTGGCTGTGCAGACCCCCCCCCCCCGGTGTACCTTCCATCCTCATTGTCCCCATTGGTATTCCAGGCCTGCGTGCATGTGTGCGTGTCTGCATGCGTTCGTGTGTCTGTGATTCAAGTGAAATAATTAGAGAATAATAGGGCTTCTATATGATTTATGAGAATAGATTAAATGTCAGAGCTGAAAAGTGGCAGGTTAAATCGCAGTGACCCACAAAATACCAACACTGATTTTATCACATGGCTTCCTGAAGGCGACGGAGAAGGAGAGCTGGAGAAAAGGGAGAAAGAGAGAGAGGAGAGAGAGAGAGAGAGAGAGAGAGAGAGAGAGAGAGAGAGAGAGAGCAAGTTCACTTTACCTTTAATCACATACAGTGTCCCAGAAAACTGGCATGTGTGCGTGACCTCACAGGTCGACATGGCTTTGTGCTACTTCTAAAGCCCTGTCATTCAGAGAACACTTCTCATTTTGTATAGCTTGTCTTTGCTGTGTCTTTACAGGATATAAGCATTTACAATGCGTGGTTCAGGGGACCAGTTTCCCAGTCTCCCGACACCCTTGGCCATGCTACATCAGAGAATGTATCCCACTCTCTGGTATCCAGTAGTCTTTCACTGAAATGCTTTAAAATGTTTATTGATGCCAAGAGATGACCTAATTACTGTAAATCCTGCCAAACAGAGAGGGCTGGTCTGGATAGGCAGTCATTAAAGTTTGTGTTGTCAGATGGCCAAAAGTGTGAAGCAGTCTACATGCTCTTATGCGTACTTCTGAGAGTCAGTGATATTCAGCACCCAATTCAGTCCAACAAATGCTAAAGAACAACAAACGGGGAGTTCAAAAGTACTGAAAGACTCCTATGTGATAAGACTTAATGACTTCAGTAGAGCCACTGATGTTCAAGGAAAAAGTACCCTGTTTCAGAAGATGGGATCATGGGAAAATTCTTGACATCTGAACCCCTATAGAAGACATTTATTTTAAGAGGATCTTGTCACTATTAGAGTTTACAGCAATACATATGCCTAATCCCCCCACTTTTTTTTTTTTTGCTATGCTTTAAAATGTAAGTAACATCATCCTTCTAATTGTGGTTGGTTCCTTTGAGCAGAAACCTTTGCACTCTCTCTCTCTTTTATATGGTATCATTACATTTTTACCACCTCCTAAATTACCCTGAAATGAGATGAGGATTGAGTTATAAAGAATGAGCTGCTATACAGCCACTTTGCGTACATATTTCATCCCATATTTATGGACACAAAATCATATAAATTCAAAACGAAATGCGAAGATTTGTAAAATATTGCCGAACAACAGAGATGGAGGAAAGGGCTTCTTACAGAGGCAACTGGTTTAAAAGGAATTACCGACTGAAGGTGTAGAGTGCACGATCAGAACACTAACCCTTTCATGATTCAAGTCGTTTCACTAGGGCTGTGAGAATATAATGACATAATTAGTGGTTTAGAGTTTTCAAACAAGTGCCCACCCCCTTTGCAAATATTATGAATTGGTACTGTCTTTGCAGCGAAGTGTTCAGCATAATAAGCGCACGAATCTATACTGCTTTAAACTGTATTTTATCAAAGATTTAATTTAACGTATGGCTTCAGAAAAGTCAACGCGCTGTAGGGACGTTATGTTTGATGTGAGATAAGTTGAAGAGTACGCGCTTACACAGACATACAGAAACACACTCACATGTACACATGCTCTCAGACAAACTGGCGTGTGCCGCACACAAAAAAACACACAATCGAATGTGCACATGTGTATACGCGTATGTTTGCGCGAGCGGCGTTACGCACGGTGGCGCGTGCCGCTCCGCGTGTTTTGTGTCGCCTTTCTGCTGGAGCCTTTTCGCTTGCGCGTCTCGCTTTCCGCTTGTCGACAGCAGGAAGTTCGGCTGAGCTGGGAGCCTGGCACAGCTGGTGCCCACTCTGCGGATAATGACATTTGGAGGAGGTGAGCAAGAATGCCACGGTGCCGCAGCGCATGCCAATTAAAAATATCGGCAGCCCCGGATTTGTTAATTTTTCACGGGTTGGGCTTTGTGGGTCTGGAATGGCGAAGGGGGTGGAAACTGGCGCTGCTCAAACACAGACAGCCTGCGGGTTCGTGCGTGCCAACATGTTGCCAGCAAAAGTGTCAGGCTACGGGTCAAAGGCTACAAGATACTGTCTGCATAGCTATAGATTAAAGGCTACATGATGCAGCCTGCAAGTCAACAATATTATGTGACCAATATATTAATGGCTAAAGGGTAAAGAATACAGATAAACGACTGAATGCACAGTCTGAGGTGAGCTGCAGTATAGAGGATCCTGGGATACGCTCTCTCTAATGATTTGAGATATGCTGTCTTTGTCAGACCTTCTATGACCAATTTTAACTGGTATTAAGGTCACAGCCAGAACGAATCTTATGGGTAATTGCACGTGACCTGTGTAACCTGTACATTTTTTAAAGTGATTTTTTGCACGATGCCCAATACCTGTATGTTCTATTAGTAGTTTTGTGTTGTCCTTTGTGTTGTTTTATGTAGCACCTGGTGTGCTGGGGGAACATTGTTTCGTTTCACTGAGTAATTGTACCAACTGTATACAGCTGAAATGACAATAAAACCACTATCCTATCCTATCCTATCCAATGTTAGCTGTTAACGAAATACGCAATAGATAATTTTGTTGGTCGTACAGCTTGTATTGCTGTGTTTTGTTCTGTGGAGTGTGTGTTGCAGCTGGAAGGTAAAATAAATACCACATTCTTAACAGCGTTGTTTTGAGGCGCACACTGATTGATGAAGGACAATAAGGGACATAGATTGATTGTGATTTATGCAAGACTGGAAGCACTTGACTATCAACAGTGAATATAGAACATTTTTAAACTCCAACAAAAAATGTTGCCTGAGGTCCGAAGAGGGTGACAGCCCTAGAAGGTGGAAGTCTCTCAATATGTGTTCTACACTTTCATTTATACGCAATGACTGTGATCTATTTCTTAGGTTTCCACATACGCACGCACACCTGAATATTCATGCGCCTTCACACATGTATAAAAGAATCAAATAGCTGGTTTTGTTACCTTTACCATTTTTGTCTAAGATTTTAAAATATGACTAACAACATTTGCCCACTCAGACTTAGATTAGATGTTACTTTAGGTTTGCTGTTTGGGGCCCATTGTGAAGCTAAACAGCAACGTGGGCAGGGATGGAGGCGGGTATTAAATGTATGTCCCCGTCGTTTCACATCCCGGTGGGTGTTTTTCTCCAGTCCTGGAATCTGCCCCTCTTACACCCTGTGATCTCACAGTCAAACCACATCATTGCTTCTTAATTTCTGTCAATAACAGCACAGCCAGAGACCTCCACACCTGTCCGGTCTCCATGGAAACCTCACCTTTGACAGAAAGGGGCTCCACGAGACGCGGCTTGCTGTATTTCGCTTTTGATTAGATATTGACTAAGCTTTTGTAAAACATAATAGGAGCCAAATAACAGCGCGACGTCGCTAACCCCGCGCTGCTCCAGAACACCGCTTTTGTTGGAAGCTTTTGTTTCAACAAAATTTGCATGCTGGGATGGATATGTGGGAAGTGGGGGGGGGGGCTGAACCCCAGCATCTTTTGTTACAGTGAAAATGCATGGGGGGGAAAGTCATGCAATAAGGGGAAGAAAATTGTGACTCTGATCACATACAGGTTCCCTTAAACCATTTAATCCAATGACTTTAAACATTAATGAAAGGGAGTTTTACAGTGTGGGTTACCTGGTATTTGTGGACACATTGAGAGCATCAATAAAATGAACACTCGGCAGAGCTGGGGAGTGGATCAGTAGAAAAGTTCTCCAACTGTATTGAGCAGACTTAGCAGGCCTTATGAGAGTGGCTTAGAGTGTCTTAAGAAGCAATGACTTTGCTAAGTTGAATATCTCCTTAATGTCAGGCTTCTTATTTGCACAAATGTGCAGAGGCTAAGGAAGGCTTTGCGGACTTTTGACAGAAGAATGGCATTTCCTCTTCCTGATAGGAAACGTTGAAATGCCTGAAGGTAATCCTTTCACGAGCCGGGCCTCTGTCGAGCTGACCAAAAGAAAAGCGGCGCACTGCCGGATCTGTCAGCCTCTAGAGGAAAGGCACAGTCATGTGGCAGACGTTGTGGTTCCGCCCCCTTGGTATTTTAGTCCTTGTTGGGCCTGGGTTTTGTCACGGCAACGTCCCTCAGAAAATCCGCCCCCTCATTGCTGCTTTGGAGAAGATACAGCTCAGGTATCACCAGCCTCTCAGGCATCTACAGACATGTGTCTCTTTAAAGATCGATGGCAGCGATAGGCAGAAAAGGTTTCAAAACCTGCAGCAGATGGGATTACGTCACGCTATTAATCATTGCCTGGTTTAGCCCAATGGGAAGTGACAAGGTAACCAGTTGAAACTGCCTTAGAACAGATGATGATGTACAGTGCCTGATAATCACATTGTTTTAAAACCCTTGATTATCTTTATGCTAGCACAGCGATGTAAAAATAGCACAGAACTTGGGCTCTGTGACTGAGTGCCATCTTTAAAATGCAGCCAGCATCAAAATGCACTTAACACAAAACACTGTACTTCAGCTCTGCCAAACATCTTGCCTTTGAAGACTGGGGCCCATTAGACAGTCAGGCAGCTGGGTAACCTGTGCCTTTGAGCTTGGGCACATGCAAACTACAATTCAGCCTGGGAGGTACACGGCGCGTCGCAGCAGCACTAAGCAGACCGAGCAGGAGGCAGCTCTGGCTTAATGAGAAAAATGGACTGTGTGCAATGTGGTCACACCGCCGCGCTGCTGCTGTTTGCTCTCACTGTCCTGTCAGTCTGAGAATGTTTGCTAATTTAATAAATCGTCAATGTGCCGTGCTCTGTCTACGCACAGCTGCCTGTCTTTTTTCCCCCTCAGCTGAACGGCGGGATGCGTAACGGACCCCTCCCTTACTTTTCCATCCTCCTCCCTCAGCACAGAGGCCACGCCAGCGTCTCATTATCACCTGCCAGAGAGATGTGGCTCTGAAGCTGGCTGCCTCTCATACCCGGAGGACACGTGATGGACGTGACTCAGAAACTGGCTGCTTCTTGCACCTGGATAATGTGAGTGACCCTGAAGCTAGTTTCTTCTGACACCAGAGGATGGATGTGACCCTGAAGCTGGTTCATTCTGACACCAGACGGTGGATATGACCCTGAAGCTGGTTCCTTCTGACACCAGACGATGGATGTGACCCTGAAGCTGGTTCCTTTTCATCCCTAGAGGATGGTTGTGACTGATAAGGTGGCTACTTCTCACGTCTGGAGATGGACGTGACCGAAGCTGGATACTTCTCCCTCCTGGACTATGGATGTGATTGATGCAGGCTGTTTTTTGAACCTGGAGGGTGGATGTTACTTTGAAGCTGTCTGCTTCCTGTACCTGCAAGAATATGAAGCGCTATATGAAGGAGTCCTCCCTTAAACAGCCTGAAATACTCAACACTAGCAACTTTTAAAAATACTTTACAATGTATGCATCCATCCATCCATTCTTTAAATCGCTAATCCAATTCAGGGTTGTGGGAAGCCTGGAGCCCATCCCAAGAAGCACAGGGCATAGGGCAGGGGACACCAAAGACAGGGCACCAACCTACCACAGACATGATGTATGCATGTTTTTTTTAGGTAATGCACATTTTGTACGTCATGTATTGTAAGTTTAAAGTGAAAAACAAATAAGCTATTTGTCTATTAAAGTTGTTTTGTAATACCTGTTTTCATCTGAAGCAGATAATTTCATTCACAATATGGTGGGATTCTTTAGGTTGTCTTTTAATATCTCTCACTCACACTGCTCTGTTGTCCCTGTAGAAGTCTTACTAACGCCTGCTTCTGTCCTGCTGGATGTCGTGGCCCCCAGCCCCCCAGCCCGCAGGAAGTCATCTCTGTTTTGTTTTTGCAGCATTCAAGGAGATATGACAGATTAAGTATTGACTGCTGGGGCAGCGTTGGGCTGCTACATGTAACTCCAAACGTTATCTCTCTGGGGCAGCGCTGGAGATCGACTCGAGTGTAATTCACTCAGAGTGACTTTGGGGAGAGTCGGCGTGAGGGGACCACACGGCGCTTTGGCATGAGGCTACAAGGCACATCTAAATAACAAAGTACAACAATGGGCTGCGTTTGAATGTTACTCAGGCTGACCTTTGACCCCTGGCAGTTTAATGAACATGAATACCCACATTAGGCTTGTGTAACCAATGTACCCATACAGAAGTTTTATAAAAGCTTTTTAAAATGCAATATTAAATGTAAAAATAAAAAAGTTTAAATTAGATTAATTTTTTTTTAAATACAAACTGCATTAGACAACACTGGTCTTAGAGACATAGAAGAAGGAGATTTTACAAAACAGATTGATTAAGGTGTTTAAATGAAGTGGACAAAAACATGCTGTTATTGATTCCGATCGCGGTCATCTGGAAACGCTTTTCTTCCAGGCACCTGTAGTGTGACCAATGAAACCAATCAAGAAAAATCCAGCTGGCTGTTACAAGGCTAAGGAGGATTAGCCATTTGTTCATGCAGATGTCAGCCGAGATCAGCTGATTAGATCTACCACTCAGCTTTGTGTCATCTGTGATTTTTATTTATGTTTGCCTGTTGTGGTGCTACAGTGCTTAGTGTGTCTTACCTTTAATTAAGCCTGACTTGGCTGTCACGTTTCTGCTTCTCCTTATCGCTCGTCTTTATGGACCACGTCTCAGTAGACGCTAGCTGACTCTCTTTCCTACCCTCCCGGATATTGGCCTCTGACAATATTTGAAGTGCTCCAAATTTCGCTCATTACAGCTGCTAACTCAAGCCATCTGGTGGACAGCTCCTAAACACAGGGGCCCGTGATTCTAATCTAGAGAAACTTTTTCAACAGCACAGCTGAGTTCTAGCAGAAATGGCATCTCTGCTAAGACTACACCTGTGGCGGACTCACTAGGGGGAAGGCTCAGGATCCCTCCTTGCTCCCATCCTGGAGTGAATTCTGAGTGACGCCATGCTGACCCCCATCCCCAGTGACTCCTTCATGGGACCCGTGGCTCATGTCAGTGTCACACTCTTTGGAGTGCACACAACAGTCACACGCCAACTTTGCGACTGAGTGAGTCTCACCAGCGGCTGGCTGTCATCAGTCCTTGTGTCGTTTTGCTGTCGCTGTGGTCTATTGGGCCTAGTGCAAACACAACCACGTCTGCCTACTGAACCGACGGATCTAGGCGTAACACTTCATTCGACACTGTTTTTGTTTAGTATCCAGTGTGATTAAGACACACCTTTCTGGTCTAAAGTCATTTTATGGTTGGTGATATCATCTGTAACTCCATAGTTATTCTGATGTATTATTATACCATTTCACATTCTTTTTAATTTACTCCAATAACATAAGCCGTTATCTAATCATTTTAATTTGTTATGCTATTATTTTAAATAGCAGGGTAATTTGTCAAATAATAATTACTTGTCCTTTAGCATTTAGCTTGCTAGCCTACAGACACACTTGCTTATTTGATTAAAGTTTTATAAAATACATTTGTTGTTGCTGGTTGGTTGTAAAATGTAAATTTGACATTTATGCTGGTTCATTACATTTGCCGGTTTATAAAATAGCAGAACTTTAACTCTAGGTAGCTAGGCTATTAATATTTTTATCAACAAAAGCCAATAAACTCATTATTGCTAATGTAAGCGAGACATAAGAAAATGGTCTCGAAAGCTAGCTAATTATTTTAAGCAACAACTAGGTAAAAAGAAAATATGCACTGTATATGCTAAAAAAATGCTAGCAACACAGAAATGTTGATTTTAATCTGCAGAAGCAAAATTGAGCTGAAGCTACTGAGAGAAACAAGAAGGAGAACAATATGACAACATAATGTGAACTGACGTGCAGACATGGCAAACAGGTTAGGTGCAGCTGACTTTGTGCTGATGTCCTGTGGGCTGCCTGTGTGTGTGTGTGTGTGTGTGTGTGTGTGTGTGTGTGTGTGTGTGTGTGTGTCTGTCTGTCTGCCTGTGTGTGTGTGTGTGTGTGTGTGTGTGTACGTGCTTCGGTAAAGAGGGTGTTTTCACTCTCCACAGAGCCTTCTTACTCAGCTCACCCTTCTTCATTACCAACAACATCTGATCTTACTTGTATATAAGCTTCTTTTTTCTTCCATGGTTTCGTTTCCATGCCAATAAGAAGCCATCAGTCTCTGTTTCCCATTTCAACCAGAGCAGTGCAGTATCATAAGATAGACACAATTTTAATAAACACTATTTTAATCAATTTATAACTAATTCCCCCTCTCCCAATTAACATCCTTATCATTATGCATTCCTCATGACTTTTCAACAATTTGCTTTCAACCTCCAGTACTAATTTGCTATTCAGATTTGGTTAGTGCCATTATCTCAGTTAATATAAAGACATATTATAAATATATTCTCTTTCTAATTAAAGGGAACAAGAAGCCACAAGACATTTTGCAGCTGTGTAAACCAGCCATTTCTTTTGCGTGCACTCTTAAAGGGAAAATCCAAACAGGATAAAGGAGAAAGAAAAGATCACGCTTGTTCTCTGTTCTACAGGACTGTGCTTTATTTTAGTCTAAGCAGAATATAATGAACTAGAGAACTACATAGTTCATGAGCACAACAGGAGAAATGACTCCAGGTCAGGGTGGACAGGCCCTTATCAACACTGTTTTAAATTACAACTCTGTTTCAGGAAAATAAAAAACTTTGTTTCTTCAAGAAATCATGATTTTATAAAGGCGAATACTTATATGATTCAGGTCATAAAAGTTAATTAACCAATAAATAAATTCATGAATAAAGAAACGGTTTCATAAAATACTATTTTTTTTTTTATTTAGGAAAAAAAAGAAAAAGGAATGACAGCAAAGCTGGGAATGTGTCTTCCGACGTCACTGTGAGCAGGCAGGCTGTTTCTCTGCTGTTTTTTTTTTTTCTTTTTTCATGATGACAGCTCAAGGCTTCCAGTCTATGCAACATTTAGACGAAGCTGCTCCGTTACACAATTTTGGTAAATTTGGTCCGTTTACCAATGGAAATTGCAAAGTGTGACCCAGCCATCAATGGCGCTAGCAGTGGAGCTGAGGCAAGACACAGAGCGCTTTTTTTTTTGTTTTTTTTTTTTAGTTTTTTTGTTTGTTTGTTTGTTTGTTTGTTTTAAACACACATAGTCTTACTGCATTGTCTCACCGGCACAGCATCCGAAAGGAGGTGAGAGTATAGACAACGGCAAGTCTCTAGGCAATGGTACCGCTGGGTTAATTCCCATGAGCTCAGATGGGCAGCATTTTCAGAGAAAATGGTCTCTTTTTAAGGCTGGATTCCGCTCACACACGTCCGCTCACATTTGAGTACCAAAGCTGATTTGACAGGGTCGTGGAAGTCTGCCCCCGCTCCTCACTTTTTTTTTCTTTTTTTTTTTGGCACGTTGTTGTCAGAGGCAGTCTCAGCAAACACAGCAGTCACAATAATGGAAATAAGTGACATAGTAATAACAGTAATAATACTACATGTAGTCTAAATACAATTGTTTAAAGTCTAACAGCATTCAAGTCAAATAATGATTGAAGAAACAAATGCCAGAATGTGATTTAAAAAGTATAATTATAGCTAGACAGTACTTAGGGCTAAAAGTGTATGCAAGGCAGAAAATCAATCTGGAGGTTTCCAAAACTCATTTCCTTTTAGAAGGAAAGACATCAACCCTTTTTAAACATAGTGATCAACTTCTACACTACTTGTTTAGAATTGTATTGCTCTGTGTTCTGTTTATGGATTCGTACTTTTTTCCCATAAAAAATATGTCCGTTCTCAACAATTTTGATTTTAAATATTTTCTGCAGCTTTCAGATGTAAGTACTAAACACATAAAAGTTGCCAACGGAAATGTGAAAAGTACAGTGCTGTACAGCAAATTCCAATGCGTAGTCCCTCGTTAAAGGGTATCAAAGTTAATCCTGTGAGCAGAGCCAACCCAGCTTAGGAAAAAAACTAAATACAAAAAAGCGTGGAATAAATGAAAACAGGAAAAAAAACAAGCATTCTTTACCATGATTATAAAGTCATCTAAACATCAGTACATCAATATACAAGAAATAAAATCCGTTTCTCTATTAATGTTTTCTGATAAATTATTTAATAGTTTTGATTCAGTGAAATATATTAATTCCTCTTTTAACTTTTTTTTAATTTACTGTAGTGGTCTATAAAGAAGGCTGAGAACAGAATTTAAAAATATGCTATATCATATATACACATGAGAAGAGAAGCTGGAGTGACTTGGAGAGGAGAGGACAGCTGGGTCACGCCAACCGAGAGCGCATTTTGGGACAGGCTGTGAGGCGTGTGTCCAGTCCACCGAGCCTCGGCCCTCTGGCCCTGGCTTGGAGGGCACAGGTGGAAAGGGTAACGTCAGGCATTTGTTGAGGATGACCTCCACTCATCTGCTAGCACACCTCTGGATCTTTGCATAGGTGGGACTCATCAAGAGCCATGCGGGCGGCCGGGTGGCCCGCTGCATGGCGCGGAGCGCCGTGGCAGGGCTGGCTCTGTCTCTGAGCGTCGACCATAAGGGACCCAGCTCCGCAGCTGCCCCACTTCAGATCAGAGTGGACCAGTCCACTTGAGGAATGGGCTGTCTCATCTGCCCTCAAAACATTCCAGACGGGGCAGCGCCTACTGCACACGAGCGTAATTAACACGTTGTTGTCCCCCCGGGTCCCCTATCATTGGTCCAAAGACTCCTCACATTCTCTCAGGTCTCAAAATTGAGGTGTGGAGTACATACAAAATTTGAAACCAAGGATAAAGGGAAAATTTTGCCAGAGATGTGACCAAAACATCTCGCTGTTGCTATAGTACATTCTGAGTTGACATCATAGTATGTTCCAAGCACAGAGGAATCTAAGTGCAGTTACATATACAATTTTTGCAGCTGGCCTCTGTATTTCCACGAAAGAATACAAAAATGCATGTATTATATCCTGGGTTTTTGTGTAATGTGATTGTATGTGAATTGTGACTTTTAGAATTTACTGAGCATAGTTGTTTACTTCTTTTAAGATACAATGACCTAATAAATGTAAGTTAATGTTCCCTCCACTAAAAGCTTTTTCTAATTTAGCCTGAAGCTACCCATAGTACCCAGCCTCCCAGAATTCCCAGTGCTCAGAAACAGCACTTTGCCAAAGTCATGACTTCAGTTACTCATTCCTGTTTTGCTTAGTGGACACGCCCCCATCCCTCGGGACACTCCCACCAATGGCTGACAGTCTGAGGACTTGCTAAAAGGAGAACCTGGGCTGCACTATGTCATGACTGGTGCCCTGTACATGCTAGCCATTATGCAGGGTGTTCCTACAGCCAGGTATGGACCCTTCTTAGTGCTTCCATAGTTCATACCTCTGACTCCACCCACTGTCACACCCACTTTGATAGAGGAGGGACTTCATTCGAAACCATGTTATGTTCATAAAAATTACCTTAAACAATTACAAGGACAGCATTAATTCCCTGTCCCCCTCCTCCCTCAAACCCCTCGATCTGCACCGTACAACAGGTCTCTTTAATTAGCTCTCTGCTTTCAGCCATTAGTGGGACGCTTCCTTTTTTTGACAATTACTGCCTGCTATTTTTGGGAGCACGGTGACTCAGAAGAATGATCCAACAGACCCCGCCATGTCAGGTAGCGTCTTCAACGATCTGCCTCTTGTCTGGTATCACGTGACAGCTGCTAATGAAGCCCACCTCATTACATGGATTAAATCCATTCTAAACTCTGCACACTGAAAGGTGTGGTTGAGAGGGATGTTTCTGACCGAAACCTGAGCCATTACGCTGAGCCCTTTTCGTTAAGCCTGAAAGCGGCAACAAGACCAGCCGATACATTCACTTCAAAATGAATTGCAATTTTGCAGAATTATTTTCAGATTTGTTTTTCAGTCTGAGATTGACACATTTGCAGCCAATCAGCAAAGTTGTGATATTTGCTGTGTGCTTTTGATTTTATGTGTAATTTAACACTATATATTTAACTGTCTGTACTCTCAGCACAGTCTCAGACATAAAAGAAAACTGAAGAATGTAATGGTTATTGCACAAATATTTCTATGTCAATCTTTGTACTTTGTACTGGGTCAAACATGTAAAAGACAATCCAATGAGACCTAATGTTCAGCAAATACATAGTGAAGTGAGAGTTTCATAGTTTTTGTACAGAAGACAAACCTCCTATTGTTGCAAAAGCAAACGTCTTGTTCATAAAGTGTACATCGAAAAAAAAAAAGCACACACACACACACACACACGCACACACACATACACACACCAGCTTTTTCAACATGAGAGAGGAAAAATTCCGGGACTGACCTTCCGACTATTATAGTACGTTTGAAAGAGTAGCTTTCCCTAAAGAACTGGCCCTGCCGTCACATAAACCAGATTATCAGCATGACGCTGTTGTTAAGAAAACAGATCTGTCACCTGGGAGGAGTGGGGGGATGGGTGTATTACAAACCACAAACGGGTATTTTAATCACATCAGTAAATATCTGACTGCAGACATGGGTGCACAATGATATAACGTTACAGTGGCATTTCAGGACCCCCAGGTGAAGGTGGGCACTGAGTGTATAATGAGCATCTAATTAGACAGACAGCAGTCTGTTCTATTGTAGTTATAGGACAATGTTTAGAAGGCCTTATTTTGTTGTGCTGACGGTGCTCTCTTTTGGATCTCGTTTCATGGCGTCACCTGCAACAGAAAGTGGCAGGTAGCTCTCACAAGCCACAACCTGAGGCACGAAGTCTCTCAGAAGCACCTGATGTCTGCTGGCCCCCCAGGGGGCATGAGCAGAATCAGGTTGCGGGCGGCCACGCTGGAGCCATGCTGTCTGCTGCCCCTGCTAGTGATGGTAGCGTGTCCTCCCCCGGGACTGCGCGTAATAACAACGCCTTAAGTAAAACCATGCTCTGATTAAATGTTGTGCATCGTTAAGCTCTCTAAGTCTGCCTCCTAAAGCCCACCCCAGTCCGGGAGCAGAATAAAGGCTAATTCTGGATGCTGGTGTTACGTATGCAGGCAGTGGGAGACTTACAATTTGTTATCAGAGCTACAGGAAATTAGATGTGTATAGGTGCATGAGCAAAAACCGGTACACCGACACTGCCGGCCCTGTGTTGGCCAGTGTCTGTGGGCCAGCATCTATCTGGCTACTCACAGACTGCTGGGTACTCCCATCCATTGTTACTTTAGTATTCAGCATAGAAAGAATAGCAGCTAGAAAGCAATCGTATCAGCATATACTGTATAGCGCTTATTGATAAATGTTCTTGTATTCAGCTACGATTTGAGTGATAACAGAGGTTAAGTGCAAAGAAGGTCCAGGTTTGTGAAGGCAAGGTGAAGCAGTGAGTCTGCACTCTCCTCTGTGTGCATTGCTTTGATTTAAAGACCCACTGTGCGCGCCATGGTTACGCTCCTTATCCCCTGTTCTCTGTGCTTTGCAAGTCAGTTAAAGTAAGCTTAACTGAAACATGGCAAGAATATGGTAACATTTCAGAATGGGCTTTCCCGCCTGGATTAAAAGCTGAAGAAGGAAAAGAGAATGTGCCTGTGGAATCCTGAACCGCAAGGCTCAGGAAACACAGGCGGAGAAAGCTAACTGCTACCAGCATGTCTGAATGTAGTCGTGAAGACCGTGTTCTTTGGATGGCATTGCTCAGAAAATTTAAAGTTTCTATGACTCCATGAAAGAAAATAAAACTTATTTTCCGAAAATGTTTGCACAACTTTTTCTGTCAGTTCTAACGGTTTTAAACTTATATCGTAAAATTAACGTGGAAAGAAAAGCAACTCTTTCTTAGTCAAGTTAAACAATGCAGTGAAGTGGGTGGACTAAATCAAAGATGTTTAATTTAATCCTAGGCACCATAACGTTTTTAATCAAATATCTGAGACGAATAAATATTAATAAGTTTATATAAATTTGGATACTTATAAATGCACCTTCCCTTCTTTATCTAATGGCAGAAATGCAAATATGGGGGAAAAAACGGAAAAATAAATAATTTACTGCCATGGAAATAATTGATGCTCACTCTGCGTCTTATAAAAAGTGTCCCATTTCAGTAATTTCCAGTAGACTTAATTTTTGGCATCAGTAGCTTCTAACAATGCAATATTATCTCAAAAATAATGCAGACGCCTGAACATATAACCTGTTCCGCAGAGACATAAAATGCCTTTATTTTTTCTTACAACAAAGACAGCTCTTGCTGTTCCTTCCACGCCCCAACCCCCAACCCCCCCAAGCTGCCTTATCGCTGCACACAAGTTAGCCAGATGCACCCACTTCATTTTCAAAATATTGGTTTGTGCGTGCGGCTGGATAAGCCTGCAAATAAGGCTGCTCTCCATTAGATACATAGCTAGCATCAATAATTTCCATATCGCAGACATTATCAGAGATTACCCAGAAATATCACAGGTGTCAAATCATCAGGTGGCGATTCAGTCAAACCCTCTTGCTGTCACTTGGAAGCAGCATTAGCCTGAAGCAATGACACATTGATTATAATTGTACTCATGTAAAAAACATGGCTGATTTCACAATTTTTCAAAGTATATAATTATGGCTTTACAAATGTCTCACAGGGAGAGCAAGGGAAGGGAGGAGAGAGACAGCGAGTGTAATAAAGTGGAAGAAATTACCCGTTAGGAATTTGTGTTTGAAAGGGATGGATATTTGATTAAAAAGGCTACAAAAGCCATCGGAGCCTAACCTATAACAGCTTTTGAAAACACCGTGTCAGAAGGTGATGTTTTTCACGACAGCATGAGGATGACTCACAGAACGAATGCCCAGACTGCTGGTAGCTGAACATACAAACCAAGGGCACGCACGCTAAGACGGAACGTAGGATACAGTCAGGCATAGTAATATTTGAAGAACCTTTCAGGAGGACTCCAGGGGCAGCATGTAGACTGGAAGGAGTCTGCAGATTGGCGTCATGTGCTGCCTGGGTTTTCTGGCAGTGCCAGTTAAGCATTGCCCTCCTACCTCCCCCCACCCATCATTTCATCTCCAACATGTGGTAGTGACATCCATAAACGGTAGCCTTCAGAGGGCAGAGGTCAGCTTCGGGGTGGACAGTTGACATCTGCTTTACCTCTGCCCTCATCAGTCAATCGAATGTTTTTATAAACGGCATCGAATCGGCAACTCCGTTCCCCCATTCGGCAGTCAGCCGCTTCATCTAGTACTGGGTGGGAGGAGGAGGAGGAGGAGGAGGAAGAGGAGAGGCCGGGAGGGCTTGGGTTCGCAAGGGAAGGCTGGGACACTCTCCGAAGGCTTCTCAATTCCATAAATAAGTTTCTCTTTCTGCCATTGCGACATGAGGACAATGTCAAGTTTGGCACCTAAGAGTTCACGTCCAACCTGTATTAAGGGTCCGATAACACTCCCTCGAGATTAAAAAAAAAAAAAAAAAAACAAATAAATAAATATATATACATAGATAAATAACAATAACTTAATGAGACAATCTCTCTAAAGATTGGTGCAGCTAGCAAATACCATAGAGATATTTAAGCGGTACCGTTGTGAAGTCATGGCGTTGCTACAATGACGACGTGACTGTGCTGATGTGGGATTCGATCAGGGACGGTCGGTGATGTATGTCAGAGCGGAGCGCTTTCCTGCCTTTCAGCTTTGGAATGGCCTAGATTGACAGGAGGCTGGAATTAAATCTGCATCATGCAGCAAGGAGAAGGTCTTTCCACAGGCTCATTATAGAAAATGTGAAGAAAGCTGGTTTAGGGAGCACACTCTAGCTCCTATGTAGATAATATAATGACCAAGCAGTATAAGCACTAAAAGCCGTCTGTCATTCCCGTGTCAGCCGCCCCGTTCGCTCGGGCTCGTCCCGGCCTTGTCATTGACAGCAGAGGTCAATGCAGGTTTAATGCCTCCGACATGAAAAAGCGTCGCTCTCACTTTCCGGCCTGAATTTATTTGCAGGAGCAAACACAGACCCTCGCTCCACGTCGTCGCAGTTTGCCGACCCCAGATGACCTCGTTGACGTCCGTTCCATTTCGACAGCTTGAAAACATCCGTCTTTTGCCTTGCTTAGTTCAGGAATGTTACAAAACGCCAAGCCAGCCAAATGATTCTCATCCATTGTTTTTTTTTTTTTTGTTTTTTTTTTTGTGAGTCCCCTCGTTTGGCAGTTGCAGTAGCTATCAAGTCACTCCTACTCTCACACTTTTCTTGTCATTGTCCATGAACTCCTTTGCAAAATCTGTTCTTTTTAGTTTTAAATACATTTCATGACAGCGTGTTCCCTGTCATAGTACAAAAACAGCGTAACAAAAAAAAAAAAAAAAAACACTGTCTCATTTTCGCTTGGTCTTCTCGGTAGATTGTCGCTTGAACACAAAGCTACGTGGGAAGGAGCCCTTTGTGCTCCCTGCCCCCCCTCCCTGTTTATCTCCTCTTCCCTCCCCAGCGCAGGTCCTATTCTACTTGTCAGACAGCTGTGGTGAAATGAACACCAAGATGCACAAGGTATCCAGTGGCCAAACTTTCACCGTCCTGTTGGCGATCTCAGCACTTTCGTAGGACTGCTCAAAATAGTGATTTTTAGACCCCCCCCCCCCACTATATTCACAGGCTCAATAGGTTTTTTCCTTTACAACAAAATAAAATGCAAGAAATCTGCAAAGCCACTTTTCTAGTCTACTTTTTTAAACTATCTCTTACAACAAATAGCCACTAGAACAGATCTTTTTTTCCCTGCCACCTCTTTTTACATTGTATTTTTTCTTAGCTTTTTATATTTCATTTATCTTTTATCCATATTTCGGCCACTGGATACTGATTTAATGATTAAATTCTTCTAACTACTATTAAGTTGTAAGACTTGCAGCTACAAGGTAAAGAGTTTATATATATATATATATGTGTATATATATATATGTATTTATATATATATATTTTTTTTTCTTTTAAAAAGCAATTTGTCCTTTGGTCCCTATTTCCTAAGGAATGATGCGTGTAAAATCCTGGATTCTCCTCTTCTTTGTCCATTTTCTCAATAACAAAATTCACTCCACCATCCCTGATGCCAGGGCTCTTGAATACCTCTGTAGGCACAAAAACCAAAAATATCAGCCAGCTCCAGTGTACATGAGTGACTTCGCACCCGCACGCGTGTGCGTGCGGGTGTGAGTGTGCGCGAGCATCCGTGCGCGTCCTCGTACATGTGCGTTTGTCTGCACACACGTGGCTTTCCGCGTTCACGTCTGTGCATTCGTGCACGTGTCTGCTCTTTTGTGTATGCGCGGCTGTGTTTGTGTGGGGCTAGTAGGCATGCTTTGAGCATTGTGTGCATCGTCGCAGTTTTCTGTCCATTCTGAAAAAACAGCAGCAGAAACTGGGCCTTGGTAAAACACTCCTCCATGTACGCCAAAAAAAAAAGTTAAATAAGTAAAAGCAAAGAAAAAACCTGTTTCCTTCTCTCAGTCGACGAATTATTCTGTTTCTTCCTGAATAACCAAGGGATCCACCTTTGTTCATGATATGTAGCAGAGTAAGAAGTCTTTGCACTTATACTGCACTTGTGGAAATAAGGTTTTCTGGTCCTTCATCCTGAAAGAAAGAGAACAACTTCTGTGAGATTACTATTCCTGTCACAGTATAAATACATACGCCTGCACGCACACACACACACACACACACACACACACACACACACACACACTGCTGGACAGACAAACTCAAACGCACTTGCATGCATACACACGCCGGTTTAGTCGCACACACAAGCGCGTGCACAATCACGCACATCGCACACTTGCAAGGCACCACCATAAAGAAAAGACAGTCAGGGATGGAGTGTTAAACAAAGGCTGTCAGCTCAGTCCAGAAAACGGATGCAACAGGTTTGTGCTTTGGCATCTGAAATGCACAAGCTTAAATAACTGCTGAGATGGAGGACGGAAACACTGGGGGAGGGGTGGGACCATACTACACTGATTTGCCTTTAAAGGTTGAAGTGATTGCTTATTGTCACTGCCTGCTGTATATCTAATCAGATAGTAAAGAAAACACAGGGAAGGGAGGGAACACAAAAGACAGGGTGCCGTATAGATGAATAAAAACAATATGAACCGTAATAACAGCAGAGGTAAATGGGACAGTGTTTACACAGCACTGTAATTACAGGGATCTAATAACTTCATTACTTACAACAGAGGACCTCTGTTTTTTAAACCCTGCCCTTTTATATATTTGGTTGCAGGTGCTTTTAATTTCTCAGTCAGTGTGAGCAAAATTCATTACTGTGGACTTTTTAATTTGCTCGGCGTTTATAAGGTCGGCGCACCCTGATTCAATACCCTCGGTTCATGGAGGTGATTTGCTGAACTGCATGAACGTGGGTTCTAATCTGATGGCATTGCAGACGGCGAGAATGTGTTCCACCACACGGGCACATGCACGCACTCCCTCTGCTGCTAGTCCATTCGTTCTGCCTCTTCCCGTGACAACAATCTCGTTACTGTACAGTAACGGCACAGCTACCTGAAAACCGCCACGGCAGTACAAATGTGCTTTTTCCATGAAAAAGATTGTGTCCCTGATATCGACATTCCCATTTGTCTATTCAAAGGCTGAAAGGAAAAAAAAACTGTGTACAGCCAGTGGGGAAGTCGAAAATAAAAACGTTGTCACTTTAAAAAATAGAGCAGTTCTAAATCTCTAAGATTTGACAGTCTTAAGGTGGAAAATGAAGGGAATGCAGTAAATACTGATGTTTTCACGGGAGATTATTATATCTACGGGTGAGGAAGAGGTATGTTTCCAGCCACATATATTTGCGTAGGGGTGTGAAGCTGATTGTAGCACCACGAGAGAAGGTGGAATAGTCTTGAGGTTCATCTAGGATGCCAGGGGGTTTGGGGGGAGCAAACCCAGGAAGGCACAAATGAGACAGGTGACCCTTGTGATAATGAATATCTGTGGTCAGCCGTTATCACAGGCGGCTTATTTTATTGGTTCACGTGCTAGCAGTGAGAGAAGCAAATGAAGAAGTTTGACAACATGAAAACTTGTGAAAAAGTCAGCAAATCCCTACTTTGCTGGACTAAATTCCTAGCTCAAAAAATATGGAAATAAAGCTATAGATATATAGTTCACATTATTGTTCACGGGAAAGAAGACTGCTCTAAATGACAGATATATCCTCTTTCCAAGGAGATCAATCTACATTTTACCACAAAGGAAAGGAAGAGCAATCGGTTCGGAGTGGGAGTTAAGCTGTAATTGTAGATGCAGGATTTGATTATTTATTGCGCTGTGAGTCGGCTGACTCGACGTGAGAATGCCTGAAACCACGTCGTAAGTGGTAAACAGCTTTGCAAATAAATAGGATCTGGTGCCTGTGTAAAGTAAACAAAACCATCGCTGAGCGCAGCTAACTGCACAGCAGAAAACAATGTCAATATTTGCATCCATAGACCATGTGAGAAGATGAGCTCTGATTACAGCTGTCCACGATGTCATGTTTTCCCTCCACAAATACAAGATCCTGTTATAGTCTAGCCATGAAATGTGGCGATTGGACAAGCACTTCTGTGCTCTGACAAAAGTCAAAACAGCTGACAAAGAAACAGTGGGCACTGAAGTTGTACACAAGCAGATATCAGAAGTCAAAATTATTATCAAGCAGGAAAGCACTGAGGTGCAACCAGAGAGAACACAAAATTTCCATACACACTTAATACCACAAAAATAAAAAAACACACAAATTCACGTTACGACAGCAAAAAGGGTCAAAGTTCACGGCCAGTTATGCTCAACCAATCAAATAGCACTTCAAATGTACTTACAACACCCACTGACCATCAAAAGGCATGTACCAATGCCACTCCACAAATTGCCAGAAATAGATAAGGAAAAAAATATATAAGAAGTGTATACACACGTATACGAATCAACGCCACTCCATGCAACTTAATCACAGTCCCGCCACATGACGTCATCCAAGGTAAATAATGACACCATGGGTTTGACTTACAGGTCCGCCAGTTTGTCCCTCCGCGTCTCAAAGGGTGACTAGACAAAGGAAGGCCATCTTGGACTACGATAGGCCCACTGGCTTTGCAGGTTGGATTCGGTGCAAAAGAAGAGAACATGCAGTGGGATTTCTTTCCCTTTTACCAACCCCCCCAACAGCCCTTCAGCTGCACCTGCTACAAATGGCCAAGAAAGCTGCTCATAATTACCAGACATCATAACTGCACAGAAACAGAAACTAAAACACGAGTCATATATTGTAAATGAAAAATATAGACAACAAGGTACGAAGGAATGCCCTTCCCATTTAAAGTAAAGACTATGTAAATGTATTTCCTTTTTTTCAATGAATTTTGGTTGGCCATCCTGAATTGTCAGTTATTTACAATTTTTACACCTCTGTAATCGTCAGACTTTACCGAATGTTGGCCTGCATGTGCTCGTTTAAGTTGTCGCGTTGCTAATTGTTTATTTAACGTGAGGTTTGTGGCTTGTCATTGTGTCAGACTGGAAGGTGACAGAGCAAGTGCTTGCTTAAGGTAGCTGTGTGTTGAACTGTAATAGGCAGTCTGCCGTAGATTCTGTGTTACCTGTCAGACTTATTTCTGTACTTATCACCAGCAGAGGCTATGTCTGACCTGACTCCTTACTCAAAGCGTGAAATGAGTGACCAGAGTTCTCCTCTTTCAGGAATAAGTTTGAGACTCTCAGTTAAAAATGTGAGTTATTTATAAACGTCCTGTGACAGAAATGCACTGGTTGCCCAGAATTACCTGTTCGCTGTGCCAGTGATGCGAACTACAGGATATTCTAAACAAAACTGATGACAAGGACAGACAATTGTGTACATAAGTCGCAATAAGTTTCTATAATTGTTACATGGGTGGCTTCAGAGTTTTGTGTATGTGTGCACAGACACACACATGCACACAGACACACGCACACACAAAACAGACTGTTAGAGAGCTTAAAACTAATGTTCAATTCATAATATTTTGTATTAAAACAACAGTCTACAAAAGACTTTATTTTCTTTAGTTATCTTTTTAGTCGGACCTTATTCCTCTTGCTGGCTGAAAGAGCAGGTGTTTATACATTCAGTAGTGATTAGCAGAAGGTCTTTTTTTTGTGTGTGAGGATCTACATGCATAGACAGCCAGATGAAATCAGGTAAAAGGCAACTATGGACACATTCAGGTCACCTGTAACAGGACAAGGAAGATGTGACCCTAAATGTGGTGGCAACGCTTGTTCGATACTGTCTCAAAACCATTTTAAGAAGACAAGGTAATACAATCAAAATTAACTGAAATTTGAAGAGGAAAAACTATCCAGTTAATGTCTGTACTGTAGGACATGTAGCTCAAACCTGAATCATACCTTGCGGCTCAAGCACTTGAAGAACTTCATTATTTAAAAAAATGAGTAGCTGGCAATTGTTTTCAAAGATTTATCTGGAAATGTGTGGACCCTGGTTTGAAATATGATTCGATGGAAAAAGGTAGAATGGAACAGACGTTACGCGGAGGAAGACATGGGGGGACCAAGAGCGCAGACTGAGGAGAAGAAACTGTAATGAAGACATACAGTGTAAATATTCTCAGGCCTGCGATAAGGTTCCACACACAAATGGATTTTTTGTGGGGGGGGGGCAGGTGCTGTAGGTGGGGGCTA
>JABJVR010000062.1:90853-127445 GCA_025773905.1 Chitala chitala
CCACCCCCCCCCACGGCGCCCAGCCTCCTCCAGCTACAAAGCTGGCATTTAGGTCGCTTTACATTTCGGTCCTGCGTGACCGTCTGCATTTTCATTCATTTAACATGTTAGCGAAGCCGATATAATGAGAGGCAAGACTGAAGATCCTATTCTTGTTTACAGTTGGAGGAATAACAGGCTGGTCTTAGTTCAAGTTGAACCTTGTGTTGTAAATTAACAGGCTAGTCAGGGTAATTTTTTTGCATCTCATGTAATAAACTAACAGACTGGTGAACAGGAAATTTACTTATTTTCCCGTCTCATATAGTAACCCAACACTGGTTCATACAACAGCTTACTCTGTGTAATTCGTCTTGCA
This sequence comes from Chitala chitala, assembly GCA_025773905.1. NCBI lineage: Eukaryota > Metazoa > Chordata > Actinopteri > Osteoglossiformes > Notopteridae > Chitala > Chitala chitala. Next base: position 91,212 of record JABJVR010000062.1, read on the forward strand.
TAATAAACAAAATGCTTTGGTTTTGTTTAATGTCACACGTAATAAGTTGGCTTTTCCATTTGTAGTATATATCGTTTAGTAGCTGAAAACGTATGTCTTGACCCTGTGGAAGATCTCAGGCTGTGAATGAATACTCTGCAAGCCATTCTGGAGAGGTTAAATATAAAACATAGATGGTCCGGTCCCTGTTTCAGCCAAAAAACATAACCTGACAAACAAACACAATAGTGACCTGTGGGAGCATGACTTTAATCACTAAAGCAAATTAATTCACTGGATGTGATAGAACTGCGCCAAGAAACCCTCACTTCTGACAGGTGCAACAGAGAGGTTCAAAAACTAATCTTATATTCAAAATACCTCATGTGTCTCCACTAAAGATCACCTACTGGATTTTTCATGTGGCAGAAAGCCCCGGTTTTTAATTGAAAAACACAAATGCAAATAAGTATTTAGTTGAGTCCATAACAGAGGGTTCTTGATACACCTCTGAGCGCATGTAACACGTTTAGAAGGAAGACAGTCAATATATGACCGTTTAATAAATAAAAATTCATTAGCACAGTTTAAAAATCTGGAGAATGGATTGATATTCAATTTAAGTAACAGCAGTTAGCTGTTTCAGTTATTTATCTTTTGAGGTTGTACAGAAATACTTTGTTTGGACTACAGGACTGAAAGCTGATGTGCCCTTTAATTTACAATTTTTCCCTAAAACATGCCTCTGACAAAGGTCTTAAACAAGTGGCCCTCATGAGATGCCAAATTTAGGTCACAGTTCTGCAGATTATTCAGTCGAGCCCAATAAATTAAGACATCAGCTACAAAAGAACAAACACGCAGATAAGCAAGCAAACAAACAAGCAAGCAAAAAAACAAGCAAGCAAACAAAAGCGCACATGACAAACGCTGTCAAACCCTGGGAAGTCGGAGCAGGGGCCAATGTGTCACGATCGAGGCAGTCCTGAAAACACGGTGTGACTACAGTGCCTCTGATGGGAGACCCCTCGGGAGGAACGGGACATAAGGGTGGGGGGGGGGACATGGAGGGTGGAAGTGGGGTGAGAAACAGTGGGCTGCCGCTCTTCACTTCTGCGTACATGCCATCTGAGCGAACAGCACGTCACAATGAAGGATCAGCGCTGTCAGCGCCGCTGTCCTACGTATTTCCAACATTTCACAACACACAGGATTAAAGCCTCATTAGACACCTAGACACCACGTAATGGCTACTGTTTTAGGGAACTGGAACCTTTTGTAAATAATTTCAAACATGTAAGGCGTTCAAGTCTTTACATCTTGTCCTTGTCAGCAATCTTTGATGATATTAACCGCTGTCAGAGAAATACGTGCATCTTTTTCGCACTGTTTTACGTCATCTCGGGGGTATTAAAACAGATATGTTGGCGCTGCGGTTTTGACTAAAAGGCAGCGCCGTGAGCCAGTCTTAAAGGCTGTATAAGTAATTCTAGACGCAAGCGGTAGTTAAATCAATGCAAGAAAGTGTTAAATGGACACATTCACCGGGAAATGTACAATAACCATAACAATCGCAGAGTAATCATCATACCCTCCCTGACTCCTATGAATGATCCCTCGTGTCTGGACATCGCACCGTTCCCATACAATTCTCACGTTCCCAAATAATTATCGTGGTAACACCCATAATTCTAAAAACGCAATGAATGTGTTAAAAAAAAACAACCTAGTTCAATTGTGCTTTTTTAATTTCTTATATATACTGTATGACATATCAGTAAATTATTTCATTACATAAATGTGACTGCATTTACTGTGGATCCACCTTTTCAAAGCCATTTTAAAACAAAGTGTGAAAGACAAGTGAAAAACTAATTTCATAAAGCAGTTTGAATTCTGTTATAGAGTGATAGAATTATGGAATATTTTTGGGGAAAAAAGGAAAACTAAACGTTGTTGACCAGGTTATAGTTTGTTTAAAAATGTCTTTGTTTTTATTAAGTCATGTTCTATTATGTTAACATTTTATATTTTAGAGGTTTCTGAATTCTATTTTATCTGGGGTTATGAAAAATAAAATAAAATATCAAATAAAAATCATAATTTCCTTTATATGGAAGACTGTTGTTACAACTATCTTCATATTTTGCTTTATATGGAAGACTATGTTGTTACGGCTATCTTAACAATCTCCTCTAAATGGAAGACTGTTGTCATGACTATCTTCTCTATTCCTATCTATATGGAAGATTTTGTTGCAGAGCTGGGCGATAAATCAATTTTATCAATTAAATCAAGTAACTGATTTAGAATGATATGTAAAAACGAGAACTGTGATTTACTTTACCCTGCCTGGTTGATTACAACACGCCAGACATGCTCTCTGATAAACCGCTCTGCCCCTCAAAAACAATCATACTATAGCACAATGGCAGTGCATGCATCCACAAGTGAGTACCTCAGTACTTCAAACTGGCAGTGTCTCCCCAGTCATTATAAATACGGCAGTGCCTCCTCAGTCATTATAAATCCGGCAGTGCCTCCTCAGTCATTTGGAACTGGTTTGGTTACACACAGCCCCACACTGTACAAACCACTGTCTATTGTGAAGTCTGTATCAGCAAAAAGCAGCAGCAGTACAAACCTATTCCAGCATGTGAGACAGAGGCACGCAGCCGAGTGGGAGAACGTGTGGTTCTGTGAGATGGACAAGCTTGCAGAAGCCCCCAAACACCTGCTAAAAAGCAGGTAAAAACAGTGGGATCATTTTCCCATTACATCATATGACCAGAAGGAGTAAAATTACATATATGTACTGGTACATATAGATGTACGTTTACATTTACACATACCATACTTATTGATGAGGATATATGTATGTACCATACATGTGTAATTAGAAATCTTCCAAATAACTAGGCCATAGTCTATTACTTAATTACCATAATAGCATGTAGCATTGTGCTAACGAATATGTTCACATTACCTCAAACTTGTGATTTTGAATTCTACAAGGGATCACATTGTTCTGCCCTTGAGGAAGTAGCACAATTATGAACCTTCACTTAATTCGCTCCAACAGCATTATCCAGCAGCAGAATTCAGTGTAACAAGTGAGCAGCAAAAAAAAGAAACATTTGTGGTGTACCTTAAACACTAAAATGTCTCATCTGTTTGTCAAATTCTGGATTAAAATATAAACAGGTAAGTAGTCAGGCAATGCTAATCTAATCTATCCTGCTAACAGCCAGAGTCTGAGTCATTACGGGCTGCTAGGATCCTGTACCCTCTGTTCAATGGCTTCTTCTTGACTGCTGTAATCTACCAAGACAAGGGTCACGGTGATACAGAGCCCAGCTCCTTCCATTACAGATCCGATTAAGCCCAGAACAGGCCCCCTACTGTAAGGGACCATTTTAAAAAAAAGGTAGAAAACGATGGCTTATTGGAGGGTCTTCTCTCCTCGCCGGGGGCAGCGTGATGTCACTGTCAGCCCCGTAAACTGTGATTTCTGGTAATTAAATTCTCAGAATTGACTGCTGAAAGGAAAAAAAAAACTGCTATCCAAATATATCTGTTTTACACTTCCTATTTCTATACAAGTTTTACATTTATAGTCCATTAGACTCTTTGAACAGAGGTATCAGCCAAGTAGCTAAATGTGATTTTTGCTATTTGCTTGAGCTAAGTTCACATAGTTTGTGTACCATTTGATTTCTCTGGTTCTTCTGATGTTCTGCTGCCTGCATTTCAGAGGCACGCAGGCAAAGTAATCTTCTCAGCTGCTACTGGTGGCTACTGGCGCCAACATTGCCAACGCTCTGACTGAGCATTAGCGATGACCGCTCCCAGTGGGCCGCGTCCAGGCAACCGCTGCTGGCTATCCGAAGCCGAAGCCACGTGGCCATCGCCTCGTCCAAATTAACTGGACCGCTCTTCCCGTCAGAACGCTAGCAGATAAACGCCAACTGTCAGCTTGCTTATTAATCAGACTCACATAGCCACACTCCAACATGGTGCAAGGAAACAGACAAATACGTCAGTCCATTTGTTGAAATGAGCGTTGTCACTTACGTAATGCATACATACAATTAATTAATACATTTTTACGATAGTCCCAAAGACTGAATCCTGGGTCTGAATGCAGTTCCATATGTCAGGTCAGGCTGAGCAGCTTAATCTGGGTCCCAGGAGGAGAGATTTTGCTTGACCCTGACTTTCAGAAATACTCAAGCTACGCCTTCAGGGTCAGTCATGTGTGTCCGCGGCCTGCGTGCTCAGAGAATACAGATGGCAGAATGTAGAAAATTTGTGTGCATGCGTCTGTGCTCTGGTGTGTTCTTACAAGGGCAGTCTGTTTGGTTTTTAGTGGATTAAGTTACCATTTGGCAAAACATCACCCACACTCCCTAAACACTTTATATTTTGATTTTGGATTCAGGCAATAAATTCTGGAGGAATGTACGGTAACACAATAGAACTAATAAGCCCCCGCTCTGTACAAAACGCCCACGATTCATTGCTTTTTATATCGCTGTGATTGTGTGTGTTTACGCTTGTGACTTTGAGAGTTACCATTGCCACGTTATATGTCATTTGTGTATGTGAGTCTGTATACATGCTTTAGTGCATATCAGCAGAACATATGTGCGTGTGTAAGTGTTAGAGTATGGACTTTTTAGTTGCGTATACGTATACTAGTGATGCAAGCAGGTGTGCATATGTAAGCTTGCCTATATGCGTGAATCCTGGTCTTAGAGAGCATTCTAGTGTGTGTGTGTGTGTGTGTGTGTGTGTGTGTGTGTGTGTGTGTGCATTGTGTTTGTGTGTGCGTGTGTACGTGTACGTGTCCATCATATTTATGCGTGTGTGTCAGTACAGGTGCACTTCCTGTGTGTGGATGTGCATGTGTGTGTGTATGAGTGTGTCAGTGTGTATGTTAATCAGGTGTGTGTAGGTGTGTTTGTCTGTCTGTCAGAGTGTGTGTCTGTGTGTATGTACTTAAAGTGTGTGTATTTGTGTGTGTGTGTGTGTGTGTGTGTGTGTGTGTCGGCGTGCATACACGTCCAGTGTGTCTGTGCATGTGTGTGTGTGTCAGTGTGCGTGCTCTTCCTATAAGTGTATGTGCGTGCCCCTGTGTGTAAGTGTGTGTGTGTGTGTGTGTGTGTCAGTGTGCGTGCGCTTCCTATAAGTGTATGTGCGTGCCCGTGTGTAAAAGTGAGTGTGTGTGTGTGTGTGTGTGTGTGTGTGTGTGTGTTTGCAAACGTAAGCGAGAGCTCGCCTTCCCGAGACGGTGCTCGTACTCACTGGCATGGTCTGGCCCCCGTGCAGGGTGTTGATGGCTGCCTGGGCCTCAGCGTGGCTGGAGAACTTGACGAAGGCACAGCCTGCTGACAACATGGAGAAAGGCGGGCAGGGAGTCAGCCGCTATCCGTGGACGGAGCCTTGCGCACAGTCAAAACGCTCATTACCATTATTTCCATCCAAGCGCTTTGTTAACGCATTCCATCATTTACGTCCTCGGCGCATAACGAGGAATAAATCATTCTAATTGTGCTGAATGCATTAACTGCATGCCGCTGTGTGCCCCCCTCCCCCCCACTTCACTTACGAAGCTTTCCAACAGGGAAAGACGGAATTCAAATTCTTCCGTTCAGAGGCTCATTTGTGATTATTAATATATTTAATATTCACACATTGTGGTCTGTGCTCGGCATCGGGGATGCCACAGACTGTGTTAACAAACAGTGGCAGAACATAACTGACAGTCTAGCTACATTCTGTATGTATATGAACGCACTTGTACCTGTAATCTGAGACAAGATTATGGGAAAAACATTAACCTCATTTTGTTTCCTTGCCTAAAGGATCTGGAGAACAAATTTTTGATGTCCTAATGGGGCTAAAAATTTCTGATGGGTAAAATCAGTTACATTCACATCAATTCCTGAGTGCTTGAAGCGTGCTGGTACACAGAACCTGCGTGTATTTCTTGCTTGTGAATTTTTAACAGTTTTGCTGATATCCAATGCTAATAAGGGGAGCGTGTGCATTTATTCATTTTTTCCCACTTTAAGAGCAGAATTACACATTCGTGAGGGACTGACAACATGCAATATATTGCGTTGTTTTTAGCCATGTGTTGGAGAAAGAGTTTACTTTTATGAGACAACATCATGAAGAGGCCAGAACGTCAAGCCCATCTGAAACTTCGCCATGTGGCCACGCAGACCAGGTGAGTGACTCTGGCTGTGTCTCTGCACAGGTGTGTCCTTAATGAGCAGGTAATCGGCAAACAAAACCCACCTGCAGCTGTTGGGCACAGGTCCAGCAGCACACAGAAAGTAAACTGGGTCTAGCAGGGGGACATTAGTGTTTCCTCTAAGTCTTTTGAAGGATGGTCATTAGAAGTGTTGGCTGCTTTTGGAAGGAGAGGGAAGGTTCTTTGAAAAGATGTACGTGTGTTTATAAAGCAACTGTGCACAACAGAATCGAAATGGGTACTTAGGAACTATGAGGTCATTGTGCATACGAGTCTGCAGCCATGGCAACAACACACTACTAGAAGCAAACTAATTGATTAAATGAATTACTTTTTCTGGGGTCAGAGATTCTAAATTCAACAGTCTGAACTAAGTTGTGTAATAGGTTGTACTGGCTACAGTGATGTGGGTTGGGCTCTGAATCAGTGGTCTTCCTGTTAAATCGGGATTTGTATACCAGTATGAATACTGGGATCAGTGCTGGATGTGTAGTGATACTAGTTTCTGTGGGATACTGAAAATTGTAAAAGATCACTGATCTAGTAATATTTTAACGCATATGAAAATAATTTTATTTAAATGCGTTGAATTGTATTAGCCACATTTATGAAGTGAACATACATTTACTATTTGAAAGCAAACTTACAATTTCTCATTTTGTAAGTACAATTCAATTAATTATTGTGTAGCTACTGCTTTCATATGTCACTCTCTAAAAAACTGAGCCGCAAATGTAAAACGTAGCAAAAAGACTAGTTTACTTTATGTGTGTGTGGTGTGTGTGTGTGTGTATTTCAGATGCAGAAGGTTAAAAAAAACCAAATACTCAAACAAGGAAACAGAGAACCAAGGAAGCTGTGTAATTATGCCTCTTCTGCAAAACCCTGAACTCTGGACATCAGAACTGCTGTCTGGTCAGACTGTGGGCTACAAAGGTTTTTTTTTTTTTGCATATGAAAGACAAGGCACTCCAGGTTCTGAATGAACCATTTCCTCATGACAATACTAATTAAGTGCTGTTTTTTTATCTTCAGAAGCAGAATGTCAAAGCTTTCCTCTAGCACAAATGTGGAGGCCTGCAAATGTAATTTGTGTCCCTGAACAAACAAACCAATTTGACCTGGGTAGCCGTGGCAACAACAAGGGACAACTTGTTCTGAAACCCGACGTAGCTGTTCTACTTCCCAGACGCCTACTCCGTCGGGCTCCACGTTCTGCGAAGGCAGCTTTCGCACCACAGTGGTACTGCGGCTGCGTGTTTAAATACACGGGACCCTGCGAGAGTACACGCATGTCCGCCTGTTCCACTGCAGAAAGTGTCAAACTCCTTGACCCAGAATGAAAATCTTAGATGGTCAGCAGCAGTCTTCTGCAGACCTGGAGGAGCTTCCAGCTCCTGCAAGATGGTGTGACATAGTTGCTGGTTTTGGATTCATCTGATTGTTGTGCCATGGGGAAGAGGGAGGGGGGGGAGGAACTCATCACTTTTCAGCATGAGATTGTGCTCTGCCTTTTGAACTTCCAGGCAAGGAATGAGTATTTATGAGTCCCGTCAGACTGAATGGGTGACATTTATAACACAACTTAATTATAGGCTCAAAAGCACCTCCCTATTATTCTCCATAGTGCTTTGCTCTATTCAGGTCCCGCGGCAAGTGATAGGCTTTCACACTTTGGGAGGGAGGGGGGGAAACCTGTTTTTTTCTTTATAATAGCAAGTTGCCTGAAAGCACTTTAAAGTGCACCACATATCAGACTTGTTGACCATCTAGGCGTTCTTTTGTACCATCGCTCATTTTAAAACTTCAGGAGAAGGCATTCCTTTGGAAATGGAATCGGCTACCAGGGGAGAGCTGAAATATCACAGGCCACCAAATGTGACTTACATTAAATAGAACATTCAGTTTTTGTTACACCAGTTTCTCCGAGGCGCTAATCTTCCGTTGTGACACTGTTATTGCGATACACATTCGCAAACGCGGGCGGACTTGGTGAATGTGCAAAATAGGTGGTGCGACGCTTCCACAAAGAGCAGAAGTCCGGCTTTCACCAGAGTGATTTTAGGCACGTCTACAGACTCAGCAAGGTGAACATAGTTGTATAGTGTTGTTAGTTAAAGAAATCTATAAGCTACAGTGATAGGGCTGTGGACAAAGAAAGAAGAAATGTGGGCTTTGTCCTGATGAGTAGTTGTTCTCTCTTCACTTTCTGTGAGCTGCTGTTACATTCCTGAACTTAGAGTGTCTTTGGGTCCAAACTGTATGTAGGCTGCAGAGTAAGAGGAGGATGTGGGCAGAATGTGAATTTGTGGAAGCACAAGCTCCCATGTGGTCATTATTAAAGCACCAAACTACGTTTCCTGCCAGCCTTACACTTTCATTCTCTATACAGATATTTGTAGGGACAAATAGTGGGTAATTCCAAAAGCAACTGAAGACACATCTCTTCAGGGAGCACCTCAGAACTTGAAACCTCACCTTAATCATCTATTCTTCCTTTTACTCCATTGTTGCAAGGCTGTTTATTTGTATGTTTTTCTTGTTTGTACAACACTGTACATTTACCCTTTACTTGTATGACTTGTGTAAGAACTGCTTGACTTAATCGTGTGCACTTTGACTATAGGACAACACTTACTGTCAGTTAGATTTTCTGATACTTTTTGACCTCGTTTTTGACATGCACGTGTGCTCTTATTCATTGTAAGTTGCTTTGGACAAAGGCATCTGCTAAATGAATAAAATGTAAATGTAATTACAGTTTCAAAGTATCAGCAAAATTTTGGTCTAAAATGGCAAATGCTTACAGGTGGTTACAGGTGTGATGAAAAAAACATTGTATAGCAGCAAGAATTTGGGTTATAGAAACATGATAATCTTTAGACAGCACATAATCACATCAAACTTCATAAAAGAGTACATATGGAGGCAGAGGGAGGTGGGGGTATGCGGGGGGCAGGGGAATGTTGGCGCTGACCCTTACTGGCCCCATCAGGCCCTCTGAGGATGGTGCACTCCTCGATCTGGCCGAAGCTCTCGAACAGCCGGCGCACGTCCTCCTCGCTCTGCTGTTTCCCCAGCATGCCCACGAACAGCTTCCTGTCTTCTGGAGGGAAAAAGAGAGGGACAAGGAAAGGGGCGGGGCATGGGTGGAGCTGTTCACCGCACATGCTCAGAGCTCCTCTTGGCAACCGAGTGGCTTCACGCACATCTGTGGACAGAAGTTCCAGGACTGCTCTGTGTCATGTCTTTAAAACATGAAGACGGTCTGGCATGAAAATTGACCACGACATTTACATGATGCCCATCAGATTATAACCAGATCATTACACAGCACAGAAATATTTTCTTGTTTGAAAAGCCATTGTTTACCGTAGCTGAGGCTTGGCTATAATAACTTAAAGTACTGAAGGCTGTGAGGCAAAAGCTAGAATTTGTCACATAAAGGAAGCTAAGGAAACAGACGGAAGATGAGGCCCGACAGCATCAGTACCTTTGATGGGCTGTCATGCTTTTGCCTTGTGTGTGTGTATGTGTGTGTGTGTGTGTGTGTGTGTGTGTGTGTGTGTGTGTGTGTGTGTGTGTGAGTGAGTGAGTGAGCTCGTGTGAGAGGGCTTTAGGGTGAAGACTAATCTGAACGTTCGTCCTATTTGTATCTCCTTCTACGAAGTCTCGGAATGGCCGCCGGCGAGAGTGTGTGCTGAGGACTGATGCAAAGTGGCGTGAGGAGGAAGAGGAACTGATTAGAAATGACACAGCTGCTCTTCGCTCGGAGACATTTGCCTGGAAGAGAGGATCTGGAGGGGCGGAGGCAGAAACAGGGGCCTCACCTGGGCCTGACAGACCCTATTAGAAACATCAGTTACCCGCTGCTTATTGCATGCTAAAAATAACAGCAGATCCCCCTTTACATGACTGGTTTATTTACATGACATGCCCAGCAGCAAGGCCCTCTGTCAATTTCCTGTTTTTCCTCAACATGAAAGGCCCATGCAATTTGTATATGCATGCATTTATCTTTATGCTGCTCTCACATGCAGCTGCAGGAACAAACTGCGATCCCTCTTTTAAAATGCAAGCTTTCCACTTTCTGCATGGCATTTAGTCACGCCCCATATATCTAGGATGTGAAATAACCGGTTTTTTAGCTTGTTGATTGGTGATTGTCAGACCCTGTGGTGGCATGCTGTCTTAACACTAGCTGTAACTGATGCCACAGGACCCAGACTATGAGAGGGATATCCTTAACGTGCCCAAAAGGCTGAAGCACACAAACTGTCTTCCATGTAAATGTATAGGTAACATGTCAGTGAGAATCTGAAAAAAATACCATCTGTTTCAAAATGTTTTTTGCTGGGAAAATGTGCAGGGAGAATGTTCATAAGACTACTGAGACCAGGAATGTGCTCAGTACAGACCCACAAGCATAAACATGGTCAGAACAGAGCTGAGGCCAGGAGCACACCTGAAGCCAAACCAAAAGTAGGAGCATGCTCAGAACTGACCTGAACGCAGGAACATGCTTAGAACAGACCCGAGAGCTGGAAAGTGCTCAAAACAGGCCTGAGTCCAGGAACATGCAGAGTACAGACCTGAGAGCAGGAACATGCTGAAAACCAATTTAACAGTAGGAACATGCTCAGAACAGACATGACAGCAGGAATATGCTCAGACCAGACTAGAGAGCAGGAACATGCTCAGAACAGACATGAGAGCAGGAACATGCTCAGAACAGACATGAGAGCAGGAACATGCTCAGACCAAACTAGAGAGCAGGAACATCATCAGAACAGAGCAGAGAGCAGGAACATGCTCAGAACAGGCCAGAGAACTGGAACATGCTGAGACCAGACCAGAGAGAAGGAACATCATCAGCACAGAGCAGAGAGCAGGAACATGCTCAGAACAGGCCAGAGAGTAGGAGTATGTTTAGAACAGATATGAGAGAAGGAACATGCTCATAAAAGTAGTACTGAGAGTCAGAAATGTCAGAGTAAAATTCAAAGTAGAAAGCATTCTCAAATAAATAGAATTTTAAGTTAGGGATCATGTTCAGCATTCGGTTTTCTAACAGCTCAACAATGCATATAAATGCATATCCCATTTTGATTTTTAGTCACACTACAAAAAAATCTGTACAGTACCAAATAAAGGTTTTCTGTTGCTAAATTTAATTTACCACGGTAAGATTTATTGCATTTTTATGCATTGAAATTAAACAAGGTTGACAAGACAAAAGGCCTTGCCCAACATACATCATGGTCTAATTAAATGAATTAATTAGCCAGACTATTTGTTACAATTCTACAGCCATGTTTTATCCGCAGCCTCGAGTAACACAATCTAACACTGTCACGTGTGAACATTTAATTTCATTCAAACCATGCGCTGAACCTTATGCCAACAGTATCAGCAAAGTTGTTACTTAGTTTTTTTTTTTTTTTTCAAAATTAATGTACAAATGAAATGCACTAAACCACAGGCTAAACTGAAAACTCCTGACCACGCTGGTGTCTGTTTAGGGTAATGCCATGGAAATTGAATTCAGAACCACCACCTTTTCATTGTTTGACCTTAGCTCCAATGGCGTCCTGCACCATGGCCTTCCATTGGCCGAAATGTGGACCACAATTCATTAGGCTGCCGTGTGCCAGAGCTCCCAACAGTGCTTACTGGATGCTTATTGGATTTGCTCTTTTCCCACTTTCCCTAAGCCACTCACAGGCTTTAAAGTGCATTTATGAATATGAATAAATGACTTCTAATGCACATAGTGAATAAAGAGATATTTAACCTGGTGCCGAGAAAAAAAAAGAGAGAGAGTTCTTTTGTGTGAAAAGAACAAATAAAAAAAATCAATGAATACTGAGTTAATAGAGAAGTATGTGCTTGCATCCAGAGAATGATGGGAGGTGTAGTCAGGGTCCTGACAGATCTTTGAATGGCATGCAAGCTCGCTGAATGGCACACTGACCCTACTCAACGTGGAGTGAATCTCCTCTCACCTACCTCCCACTCGACAGGTCAGGGGTCCCTTCTGGAGAACATCAACTCTCTGCTCCCCATTTTCACTGTCTTTCTCTCGTTTGAGCTTACATTCTTGTCTCTCTCCTCCCTTCACCTCCCTTCACCTCCCACACTGCCACGTCACATTAAGAATGCAGGAAAGTGAGGTCTGAGAGCCTGCCTTACAACCTGGACCATACCAGTAGCAGCCCCCCCTCCAATCAGCGACGCTCTGTCTTGCTTGCCAGCGATGCGACCTGATGCTACCCATCGCTTGATGGAAGGCGAGAGTAATTGTGTGGAAAATGATCCTGTGTCAGTCTCCAGCCATGCCGGAGCTGAAATTGAGGATGGACGGCCAGGTTTATGAATGCAAATAAAGGCAGATCAAAAAAGTTATCAAAACACTACTGACATCTGACAATTGCTTGTCTCAGAAAGGCTTTTGATTTTAGCACCCAGTATATTAAAAATTAATGGATTTTTCACAGACGCCATATGCTGTCAAGACTGATGCTTTTCTTTTCAGAATGAAGACTCCTTTTTCATGGACCACATACACACTCTCTGGATTGTTTCAGCTCCCTTTCAAAGGTAGTTACGTTCCAAGCGGGAGGCAGTTTTTCAGAGTTTTGCGTTTTCTTTTCTGTTCGCATTCAGTTGTCTTGGTAATTTGTCAGAAATGCGACAACATTTTTTTGAGCAGATTTTTGAAAATTATTTCATATTACAGTTTTTTCTGATGTGGAAATTGAACACTTGCACTCGAACAACTGTTTTCTCACACACGCTTTAGAGTATTTTAAAAGCCCAACATTAGCAATATTTACAGTGCCAATGATCCCACAGACCACAATGTCAACAGTGGACTTGCAGGGCAAGATGAGAAATTGAAAAAAATGCATAATCTCACAAACAATTTCATATAACACTACCATATGAGTTCATTTAGCAGAGCAACCTGCACATTAACTTCTGCGACCTGCTATAAATTTCAAGTTTATTGTAGTCAGCCAGGCTGTACGTAAATAATTAAAAAGTAACAGACTGCTTTTGTCGTTCCTCACGCTGTATGAGTTCAGGCCGACGCAGGCGAGAAAATTCTGGCATGACTTTAAGAGTCAACAAGGTTGACGAGGTAAAATTACCTCTTCCCATCACAGTACAAATATTATAAGTGTTCTCAGTTATGCTCAGTTTGGAGCTTGAGGGCTTTCTCTTTTGTAAAGTCTCATGTGATGGTTTTCTACAGAGGCAGAGGCAACGGTGCAGGAGGGGTTGTTCCTTAAAATTGGATGTGCTCATTTCTGGGACAGGGAGCTGAGGGGGAAGGGGGGGGGGTGGAAGGTGAACTCATAAGCATTGAAAAAAGGGTTTGTCTGTTCTTGGGAGTCTTGGGCAGACTACCTCACCCCACACCCCCCTTCTTGGTTTGCAGCAGCATTTGCCGTTCCTTCTTGCCGGGTAGCATGAGGCATTGTCAATCTTTGCGGTACCACTGGGGAGCCTTGAGCTAGGGCTGCCGCGGATAAGCACTGCACGGCTTCAACAGGACAGCGGCCTCCCGCCACGAGAGGAGTCGATCTTCGTTATCCAGCTTTAACAAAAGTGAACCGGGAGCACAACCCGGGCACCTCCCGCTTTCATTTCCCCGCTAAATGCCCGTGTTCCCTGTTCTGCTAATACTGCAGCAGGAAGAATGTCGTGCAGCAAACAAACAGATTGTGTTTAGATAACAGCCGTTTCCAGTTGCACAATATCGGCCACCATCTTTTTTTTTCTACGATACAAGTGGCTGACAAGGTGACAGGAAGGTGAGCCTCTGACAAAGGTTTTTGGGTGGTGGGCAATGGGACAAAAGGCTGTGGGAATGATTCTTTATGGGCTTTATTTAATTATTTATTCTTTTTTTGCTGATATTAGTTCAGCTGCCTCCGTCTCACTTAGTTAACTGTCTCATCCAGCTTTAATGACAGCGTGGGCTGGAGGGGCCAGCAAACAGCCAAAGGCTTGCCACTCACCCTACAGCAAGCTGTGCATTAAACTCGCATTTCTGAGACTGGTTATCAGGGTATTATCTCAGTGTTTAGCAAGTGCTGAGCACTCTCTCTGGGCTGCTTTGTCAGAGTTTTGAGCGTGAACTCTGCCCGCTCGAGGCAAACCTGTCTCTAGCAGCCGGGACAATGGAACAGCTCTAATGGCTCGTTTAGAGACTCATCTCTCCCAGTGAAACCTGGGCCTCTCCCGGGAGAGCCAAACTGGGGAGAAACTTAAGAGCCGCATTAGATCCCATGGACTCAATTTAGCAACAAGAGGTGAGTTCCTCTATGAGAAAGCATCTGGTCCGGTAGTTCTCCCTTACATCGAGACACTTTCCTGAGCTTAAATACACAGCTCCTTTCCTCAGTTTTTGGAAGGTGGGGGGGTTGAACTTCTCAAAAAAACAGCAGGATATACTAATGGGAACTAACTGCCATGGAGGCATGTAAACGAGACACCCACATGTCTCTCCAAGTCTGAAAAATCACCATTGTCGCGTACTTGACAAATGCACCCAGCCTTCAGTAGTTATGACAAGTGAGCAAATTGCATTTTCAGAGAAAATCTGCCTGTCGGTCTCCTGCAGGTCGGCCGGGAGGCAGCTGTACAACGCGGAGCTCGCGCTCCAATTCAAGCCCCCTCCATCTCCCTTACTCACCCAACACCACTCATGGTAAGCGCCCCGACTTTTTGCTTTGTCTCTTAATTGCAAACTTTTTAGATCGTATGATCTCTGAGCATTCTCCCATTCCACGCTCTGGTTACCGCTTGCTATAAAACATAATGACAGTATCTCTGATATGTCCAGTCACGCACAGCCCTGTTTCACTTGGTGTACCAGCTGTCTCCTGTACCATTAGGAAACTGTGTCTAGCTAACCTGCGGCTATGCCTCACACTGGGCAACGTCCTGCTGTATTTCACTGCCCTGCTTGTATTTCTTTTCGCCCTTCTCCCTATAGAAAAAGAGCAGTAATTGATAGCAAGTCCCGTCCATCCTTCTCTCTTAGCCCCTTCCTCCAATTCATCTCCACAAAACGCAGACTGGCTCACACCCAAGCCCTGTCGGTCAGACTCTGCCTGTTTTTAGATGGCCATTAATTAAAGTGGCGCCGTGACAAAAATAGGACCTAAATGGGATTTGTGTGGCGAGGAAATGGGCTGCCTGAATCTAACCTGGCAGTGTAAATCACGGCAGCGCTCTACAGGAGGGAGAGGTAGGAACATGACGACTTGACTGCTGGGAAAGAAAATCTAACCATGTTCGCTGACCACATTTAGGCATTCAAGGAGAAATCTTAACCATGTTTGTCAATTTCATTCAAGGAAACCCACAGCAATCTGTACAATATTCACAATTTTCACTTAGGGGTTCAACAAGAAATTTCAACCATAGTGTTAACTGTCTAAGAACACTTAGAAGCAGCTTTTATCCTATTTAGCACCTCCAAATACACTGTAAAATGTCTTGATCATTTATGTCCAGCATGGCCTTATACAATGGAAGCAATACATGCTGGCATTATGAAGAAAGGAATCTTGCTGTTAGTCTCTGGAAGCTGGAACCCTGCAGCACAACAGTTGGAAGGTTTAGTTCCAGGCCTGAAGTTCATGGCTTTCATCAGGTGAAGTGTGCCTTATGGTCTAGGCTGCCCTTAGGGGCTAAGAGGGACATATTGGCAGTTCCTCTCATCTGCAGCCTGAGCGAGATGTCACTCCAAGGAGCAGCATGCCCACTCACGACTCGCCTTTGAACCTGCTTGCCTAGGAGCTGGCTAGGGGAAAAAGTCTACCCCGCGCAGATGGGATGGACCTTTTACCAGTGGGAGTGAGTGATTGACCTGTGCCACAGACCACATGTGCCTCACCATTCAAGCCTGGAACTCCAAAAGTATGCTGAGGGGCTGTCGAGACACCAAAATGCAAGATAATTACCTCCTCGTCCTTCGCTGTCGGCCGGCTTCACTTGGATGGGCCGATTCATCTGGGGGGAGAGAGGGAGATGCAGAGATCATGAGTTAATGCTCACTTCCAAACTGGCAGCCTGACAGTTGAACTTCCGACAGACATGTAGCCTGAGATTAGCACTTGGTGTCTACGAAGTGGACAAACACTGCTGGAGAAAAACAAAGATGAAGACTTTGACGGCACTGTCATGTGACACAACCCCAGCAAGAGGGCTGCTCCTCCATCCATTGTCCAAACAGAACTGTCAGTTTTCAGTGTCAGAGGTCAACAATAAATTTAGCACTGACCAATGTATGTCATTACAGATAATTCCAACCATCTACATCAGATCTGAAATGCCACCAGTCTTGGCTCATGAAGCCATGTTCAGTTACGCACACACAAATGCACACACGCCGAAGCGCGCACATACAGATATTACCCAGGAGGTGAGCAGATTCTGATGACATGCTGGAAAACTAGTCATGAGAGAGGGAATGTGAAGTTAAACAAATTAATTAAGACAAAGCCTCTGAGAGAGAGAGAGAGAGAGAGAGAGAGGGAGAGAAACAGCAACAAGACTCTTTCACTTCTCCCCCCTCAAAGACCTAAACAAGCACAAAGATTAATTTAGCTGACTGCACCACCCTTTGTGTGTCCTCCATCACCTCTTTCCAACCGTCTGGAGAGTCAGGAGCATGCGGGGCACACAAAGTTACAAAAACCTGAGCCCAGGCTGTGGCTGACAAATGGCATTTCTGAGGATAATTCAGGCACATATCATTATGTTAAGTGAAAAATTCCCGTGGCTCTGGACATGCTGACAGCCGCTGGCAGAGAGACTGGGCGCAATCTTCTCTGTGCTCAGCAGCAAGATGAGCCTGCTGTGTTTGTGCCATTGAGCGGGGCGCCCCACAACGTGGCCAGGCCTTCTGCCAGCCCCGGTCCATGAGGATGAGTATGGAGGGGGGTGTCCGGACCCCCGCAGGAACTCATAGACTCCATACGAGACGGTACATGTGTGTGAAGTATGGACTGATGGAAAGCATAGGGAGGTAGGTGTCTTTAAACAGCTGTTGAAGACCTGACAGAGGATGAGCACAGTCGTTTTCAAGGTGAGACATGGCCAGAAAGAACAAAGGAACCTTGTTTCAGCTCCTAACTCAGCCATTGCAATCCAGTCATTCAGTAAATAGTAAAAGTTAATTAGCTGTTTTTTAAACAAATCAGGAATTCCTAAATTGATGATCATGGTTGAATGTTCCTTTATTTATTATGATGACCGTAACTGTGATATGGGGCTGTGTGAACTTGGGAGTGGATGGGGTTAAGGGGTCCAGTGGGTTGTAAAAGAGGAGGTCACCGACCGCTCATCGTCACGGTTCCAGCCGCCAGTGCCGGGTCACCACTCTGAAGGCGCTGCTCATTAGTGACTTTCAGGCCTGTATCACACCAAAGGGATGTTTGGTACTGATTTACAACTCAAAGTTGCCAGGCAACCCAGGAAGGGGGAACTGATCAGCCTTATGTTGCTATTCAGTTACATGCCACTCTCTCACTTTAAAATGTAGGGAAAAAAAATTGTGCTGCATAAATAGTTTTATCTGAGGTGGCTGACATTGATTACAGTGTTACCCATTTTCCACATCTGAAATTCATATTGTTGCATACCCCAACAGCTGTGTTCTTTGCATTTTAGTACCAAATCAATTTCCTTGACCAGTTAGTGAGAAGACAGCATGCAGATATAAAACACCCATCCCTTTTTACTAATCGCATTGCCCTGATTTCTATGCTGTGGCCAGACCTGGGCCCACATGCTGACTTTCCTACACTCTTCATTTAACCCTGGGTTCCCAGGAAGAATAAACCTTGTAAACAGTAAAAGATGACAAAATGGAAAGTGAAATAAGGAGCAGATCTTATTTTAGACTCCTTTAATGCATTGTCATGAGAAACCTAAGAGTTAAGACACACAAAACTGCAGCGCACTTAACATTGAAAGTCTGAAAAACATGTTAGACTAAGTCCTAGAAAGCTCACCCTGAGTACTATACACTCAGCCCTCATACATCTTCTGTAAAAACCCATTAAATCTCACAGTAAAATCCTGGCATAAAAAATTGAAACTTACATTACCCTCAAACTGAAATAAATTAGACCTCACGTCTTGAAATTCAGATTATGACCTTAAAATGAACTGCAGATTATCTTTGCAATGAAACACATTAAATCTCAAAAAATCCAGATTACAACCTTGCTTTGAATCCCAGGTTAAACTGACATTGAAAAACAAATTAACCCTTTGAGGAAGTGCTCCACCATTTGGTAGAGGCACATTGAAGACACCACAGTTTTGGTTTTTAAACCATATGTAATAATGTTGATTTTGGTTTTCATTGTCCCATGGAACTCAGAAATGTAGAATATATAATTGTTTGATGTGGTTTTTGTGGGTGTGCCATTTAAAGGGTTGAAACTCCAGTTAAACAGCAAAAACACCCCAGTGAGAATCTCGCAATTAACAAAAATATCCTCTTTTACTGCATCTTGAGTTTACAGCAGTAGGAAAAGATACCTATCCTACTTGAATGCTTTGAAAATGTACGTTTTTCTTTATTTTCCCCTCACTCAAGCGTCTTTCTCAAATTTGATGTTCTTTGCAGTATCTTAGCTACTCCTAAAATCACACTTTTGTGGACAGAAGGAAACACATACCAACATGTTTTCAGCATATGTGGAAACGTCTTTAAGACTGTTGGAAAAAAAAACTGAAAAGATGTAATCAGGGCAAGAGATGGCTTTTTAAAATTATTTGAAATACAAGATACTTTTGAGTTTTTCAAGGCTTTTATTGGTCCCTGCATAGCATTTACATGTAAACAAGTCAGTCTTTTTACATCTACACACACCTACAGACACATTCACACACACATGCACACACACGCACAAACACACACAAACAGTTTCTTGCCCAGGCTCATGGTTCAGTAAGGCACAGCAGGTGGCTTAAGTGACATTTTAATCCCTTATTACAGAGTGTAAGATTAGCTGGCAGATCAAGGCAAAGTTAATTATATGAATTTATCTGGAACCAGAGAGCCCGAGCATCTCCCTTTAGGGTGAGGAATGCAGGGGAGCTTATGGGGGGGGGGGGTTTGAGCAGCGGCCCTCGGCAGACCTGCTCCTGCCTGCTCCTTAAGAGGGTCGCTGAAAGGGCGAACCGACCCCGATCTGCGTGCACCTGGTGATGAAACCTGAGAGGAGTTCTGGGCATAGAGCTCACTTCATCTCTGTCTCCCTTCCCCTCACTCCCTCTCACCCCTCGGCTTCCAAAACCAATATGCTTCCCACCACAGGTTCTTAATGGGTTGATCAATGGTGACAAATTGGCAGCTCACCTCGTCTTGCTGGGGAATTTGCGATCGAAGCTGCGCTCCAACGTCGCTCGCTCTCACTCCACGCCGTTCCCATCCTGCTCTGTTTTTTCCACTCTCACGTTGTTACTTTTTCTTTTTTTTTTTTAAATCTCAGGAGGCCGATCTATATTTTTCATTCTTTTATGATAAATACACTTTTGCTCATGGCCGTGGAGGTGCGGGACACAAGGTACGACCGCACGAGGGAAAAACGCTTCGTGTTTCACAACTGGCAGAAAGTCGCCGCCCCGGATTGATGTTGCCTGAAGGAGCTGGGCCCTGACCACACAACCCATCCTTCATCGTTCAGTGTTCTGCCCTCATATTCAGCATTATCCTTGCCGTGAATCTGTAGAAGGCCGAAGCTCTTAATTGACATCTTCATTAGCATTCAGGGACATTTAGCAGACATCGGTGGTTCATCACAAATGAGTAGGTACTCATTACTTGCTGGACTTATTGCACATAAAAAGTCTTGACAGTGTGAGTATAATCTAGCACACTTGGGATTACACTAATCTATATTACCTAGTAACAGCAGGGACAAGTGAGGGAGTCTCAGTACTGGTCTCTTTGTGTTTAGGCCATCCTTTCACATAATGAGCAGATGAAGCTCTGAAAGGGCACTGTCCTGTCCTGTGAATTAGGCTGCACCTATGGTGCTCCTTTATCAGAACACTGTCCACAGCACATAAGGCTCATCCGACGAAGCCCAGATGTGGCCTCACTTTCCAAGAACTGCTCCCTGCTCCTGTTCTTAGAGCAGCTGCCTTTAGGAAGGGAGAAGAAGCCCCGAAAGGTGCCTGTCATTCCCTCAAAGGCACAGAAAGACCATGTGGAAACAATCTGGACAGGTGGTCTTGGTCTGGATCTGGTCAGATGGAGGAAAGGTCCAATTGCCATGCCTCTCCCTTTGGGGGGGAGGGAACACTGATGATGGACGGCCCTGCCATCCACACCTTACTGGGGACTCAGGGGCAAAAGTTAATTTTAGCCCTGGCAAATTCACCATCAACAAAAGGGGAAAAAGTGGTGGAGAAAATCTGCAGTAGCAGTATTGCAGTAAGCAGGAAAACCACCTCATTTGTATATGCATGTCTCTGGTGTGATTTTTATGCCTCGCTAAATTCTAACCTTCGTTCAATAATTACTTGCCAATTGATTCCCTGTGGAGGAAATGTTCCATGATCATTTTTCTTTGCAAACTCGTGCTCCTTGCAGACCTTCACCTCCCCTCCACCAGCACCCCCCTCCTCTCCAACCTCTGAGCTGGTGTGTCAGTCTGGCACCTTTTCCCTCCTATTTTTACAAAATGCCCAGCAGGCCTTTGGCTGAACCAGAGAATAAGATGGGCCTCTAGGCTGGATGAGAAATATTCCCATCACAAGGTAGCCCTGCTTCATAAACTGTCCACACCCCCGCCAAACCCCACCCCCCATCTACAGAGAAGATCGGCGTACAGATCACCGCAGTGAGCGTCCGTTATACTACATTAAGTTTATAGTCCCCTTCAGTCCTGTTTTTTTTTCCCTAAACTAAAGAAGAGCCTTGAAGGGGAGGAAGGGTGAGAGTTCAACAGTGGGCTGAACAAAAGATTCACTACAACAGTGGGCATCACAAGCCTCTTTCCTAAAAGACAGCCAGAAAGGGAAAGAGGAAAGACTCCACTAGGTAACGCCAACCCCTCCCCACCCCCCACCTTGAGGAGGCACAGAGAATCCAGGAGATGGGTTATTTTCCCTCCACCTTTCCCTGGCAGCAGTGGGAGAAGAGCACTGTGGCACTCCTCACCACTGAACAGGAACAGGCCACAAAACTCCTTTATGCGACTCCGGCTGTTTTGAGAAGGCGCACTGGGGCGCCTGTCATTTGCAGCTAAAGAGCTCGGCGTTGCTGGTTCACACAGAGCTGCTTTCTTGATCATAAGTTTTGTAGGAATAGAGGACCCCTGCAGTCGCCTTGGGGTAAAGTGGTAGTCCTGAGACAACGAGAGGGCAAAGAGAAACCGATGAACTGCAAAAGGCTGAACACTCTGTTCATCAACCACATGAACCATGCCACACTGACACACTGTAGGTGTGGAGACAATGCCTGACCCTGGTCACATGGTACCTGCTAGGTTACACCATATAATGATTTCATACAAATTCCTGGTGTGAAGTCATCCTGGTTTCATGAAAACCCCTAGTACAAATGGCAATCTTTAGATTCTGTCTAAGATACTGATCTCAGGCCAGTTTACCCCTCATGTTGTCCTGTATGGACATCTAAAGCTTGACACCAACTGACTGCTTTGGCTGAAACAGCAGGACCACATTGCCCACATAAATCATACCTCTATAGTCTGGTGAAGAATCTATATCAAGAGCTTTATATTTTTAAAAGTGCTGCTAGCTCAGCAATCATGAAGATAATTCCTGTACATTGTCCCCAAAAGTGGGGGCACAATGGCTGGGGGATTAATCCCACCTCTGGTCTGTGTGCACAGAGTTTGCATGCTCTCCCCATGCTTTGTGGTTTCTTCTGGGTTCTCCTTACAGTGCAAAGACATACGTTATGGGCTGAATAGTCATTGTAAATTGCCTGTAATGTATGACTGGGTGTATGTGTTCATGTGGAATTTTGTCCTGTGAAGGGATGGAATCCTGTCCAGGGTGTCCCTCGCCTTGTGCCTCAGGGTTCCTGAAATAAGCTTCAGACTCTCTGTGACCCTTTACAGGATAAGCACAAGTTTGGAAAATGGATGGATTGAATGTCCCCAAAAGCTGCACTTGAAATGCTGGAGGTCATGTTTGTAAACCAGCCTCTCGGCTACTGTAACACCTCCAGAACCTCTTGGACTGAAGTGCAAGCTGTACACGGTTCATGTGTTCTTATTCCTCTTGTGTTGAGTAAACCTATAGCAACAGAATCCTGCCACCGAGGTGTCACCAAATGAATTGTTTTGATTGAATTGAACCAACATAGTTCAGTTGTAACTGTAACAGCTAGTGAGCTGTCTTTGCTAAATGAATGTTATTGTCTGTCTAATTTATACACTTTGTGTAGCTTATTGGCTAATGTGTTGACGAATTTGTAAATCGCTGTAGATGAGAGGCTCTGAAAAATAACCAAAATGGAAAGATCTGACACCTCAGATATGTAGGAGTCACAGAGCACTTGGCTCAGACACAAAGGATGGGTTTTAAAACAGCAGGGTTCTGGACCCAAAGAACTTAGCAATGGCCATATGCCCCAAACAGCAGGTTTGGAGGAGAACACAGACGGCTCTGTCCTGGAGCAGACGGACGGTTCCTACCCACTGTTTGATCTGCGCTCTCTGAAATTCCTCTGGACATGAACAACGGAAAAACGAGGTTTGGTTTTAGAGGGCATCAGAGGTGTCAGATCCCATCAGGAGTGTTTTGAGGGACCTTGTGAGCGTGAACACACACTGCCTTTCAATTTCAGGAAGCCAAGGCATTATGGAAGGGGAGAGCAGCGTGGCTAATAGGCATGACAGGAACCTAGGAGACTGATGGTGGGCTGCTGATTTCAATCAGAGCACCAGGTTATACCAGGAGGTTATACCAGCCTCAGTCAACAATGAGCAGGACAAGAGCCTTGGACAAAGGCAGATGAGCACACAGCCAACACACACACATTACACTCACGTACACAAACAGAGATGCACAACACAGCCAACAGAGCTGAAACACATCACATTACACACACTCACACACACACACACACACACACACACACACACAAATACAGCATACACACAGCTTCCACCCATACACAAGCACACTTACGGCATACATACAGCTTCCACACATGTACATTGCAAAATGATGCACGCTACGTGTCTGCATAATTAACATACATAACTCCTACGCATGGAGATACACATACAACACATACAGCTAGACATACACAAAGGCCAGGATACACTGGCTGACATATGAATGTTCACACACACATAAACCTGTGCTC
The DNA here is from genome assembly GCA_025773905.1 of Chitala chitala. NCBI lineage: Eukaryota > Metazoa > Chordata > Actinopteri > Osteoglossiformes > Notopteridae > Chitala > Chitala chitala. Next base: position 114,839 of record JABJVR010000062.1, read on the forward strand.
CAAGCTGAATGCTAGCACAGATCAATCTCTCCACCACCTTCCTCGTGCCTAATTGTCATGTTTAATTGTCCTTCAGCTTTTAATTAAGGTTCAGACACTGCAATGAAAAAGAGCTTTGCAGTTCTTTTCTTTTTTCTTTTCTCTTTTTTCTCCTTTCCTTTTCTTCACCTAGGGGGAACGTTAAATCACCTTCGGACAAGTGTGTGTCACTTGAATGCAGGACCCAGTTCACAATCGTCATGTGAAACCAGCTCTGCAGACGAAATACTCAACACTCTGATAAGCACTACAGTTATCTGGCAGATAAACAGATGGATTTACCTTTAAAACTGGACCGCACTGGAATGGAACGGATCTTCGTCAATGAGCGTGTTATTAGCTTACTAACAGGCAGAATATAGACTGCATAAAAGAAATCGAATTTAACTGCAGCTAAATGAGGCTGTTCAGCAAGTGTTCAAGGTGAATAAAACTCTACAAGAAAATGAAATATGAATAAACAGACCCACACCTGTACATTCTCTCTCCATTGACATCTGCTCATGTAGACAGTGTGACTGATTCGTTTTGGTGCTTCATACGTGACTTCTGTGGCTGTTAACTGAAACTCAGCTAATACTCAATCCATTAAATGACTTATTGGTGTCTTTTGATGCAAAGCCTCAGGTTTGGGTACAGCAGGGTTGGGTTAGAACTACGTGGACATCTAAGTGAGATTCACCTTAGCAGTTTTGTTCTATAGCTTCATATGAGAAGTGTCGCCTACATTAGTCCCATCTGCATTATGGTTAATGCGACTGTCCAGTCAACAGACAGGAAGGCTCTCCGGGAAAGGCAAGGATAAAAAAAACGATCCTTCGAATTTCACACCCAAGGGAACTGCTTTTAAGTATCTGAAACTAGTTGTCTCCTTTCATTCAACTCTGGTTGGTACCAGAAAGGCCTTACTTTTTGTTTTCGGCTTTGTTTATTGTCTTTACTGCTGAAAACCGAGAACAAAGGACAGGATGCGGAGTGGAGTTGAAGGTTCCAGCGCACAGCCTGTTAAAGAGGTCCTGTCCTGCCACTCCTCCCCCGATAAGAACAGCAGAGAGTTCTCTGGCACCTGCAGCGGAATTAGGCACTGTAACGCTGTCATGTGCTTCGTGGGAGAGGCCTACAGGGAACAGACAGGCACAGGGTGTGACCCGTCCCTCCCCTCAATTCTCTTACTAGATTGGCTAGAGGTAATGAGCTTACTCCACTACAGGGACGGAAACATATCGCTCACCCCTGAACACTTGAACATCACTTGAATCCATCACTGTTTCTATATTTGGGATCCCCTCCTCCCAGTGCTGACTCAGCAGAAACACTAAGTGCGCTCAACGGCTGCTCCATTCCAGATGAGAGTCTGTGAGAGTCAATGGCCCAAGGGCATTATGGGTAGACTTGTGGGCACAGGCAATATGTGAAAACAGCACTCTGGACAATGGCTGCATAACTTCCTCTGAGGTGGGAGTGTGGGAGAAGGGGGGGGGGCTCTTTCTAGGCCACTGGCTCTCTGTGCCATTCCTTGTCCGGACCATCTGGCCAGCCGTCGTTACTGACTGTGGCATCCTCAAGCTCTTTTGGGCCGTACACAAATCCAATTGTGATTAGGAGAACTGCTGCCCCAGACGGCCTTGTGATGGCTGACAGGAGTCTGTGCACTCTCCTGCTTTGTGGCCCTGCCCCTCCCCACAACACTGGAACCCAGAGCAAAACCTCGTAAAAGACTCAGCATACATAACTGTCCCCAAAGACTCCCCATTCCTTCAAAATGATAAACTTCTGTAAATACAGAATTTTTTACTCAAAAATTTATTTAACTGGCTCTCTCATGGGTAATTATAATTTATCATATCTGATGGTGAATGTCCTACATGTATATCTGTATCTGTGTATTTTCCTTTATATTATTTGGGAGTAGACAAACATTGACTGTTTGGGCTTTCATAACCTTGCACTAAAACAACAAAACTCCAAGCCCAAGAGAGTAGGTCCTGCTTTGCGACCATTTCACACGGGCTTTCTCGTAAGGACGTAAAACAGCTATGTCACACTGACCCAGAGGCTGAGTGCATACTAACGGAGAGGCCGTCTGAGGGTGTGAAGATGAGGCCCACTTGCACGGTACCGCCACAGCACACACTAATGTCGATAAGCCTTTCTATCTACTGCCTCAGACAAAGACCCGACCCCCCTGCAACCCCACCTCCACACTCAGAGCACACAAGTAAGCAGCCGGCACTATGCCAGACAGACAATTCTTCTCTGGGAGGGTGGGGGCAGCAGTGGGTGGAAGGGGAAGTACAGGGGGCAGTCATAACATGTGCACACGTTCAGAATTAAAATGCATGAAGTAATTCAACCCCCCTCTCAAAAAAAAACTGCTTTGCATTCATTAGCCTTGCACATTATTGCTACCTCTGCTCCCAGGACAGTGACGCTTTGCCAGTAACTCATTCCTCAACACGGCTGGCTTTAGAGACCAAAACACACTTTCAATAATCTACCAGACAGGACTAGTGAAGGAGCAGAGCAGTTGGAAAAAAATGTTCATTAGGCACATGGTACACTCTACAAGTGGAGTCCGAGACCTCAATGGTGGTCATTTACCGCTTCTCAGAACCCACACCAGGGCAGGCCGGCCTCTTCATCTGTCTCTATGTTCAGTCCTCATAGGCCACAGAAACGATACCCTCCCACCAAGTCAGGCAAGCAGGGTGAAAAATACATTAGCTGCTGCTACATTGCTGCAATTTTGTTAATTGCTGATCGCTCTTGGACTTGTGATGGCCTCAACTATTGAAATCTGTCTCTCCATTTTTCAGTGGCGTACTGAAAAAAATGCTTATAAAAAAAAAAGTGTTTCACCTGAGTTGCATCCATAATGCTTAAAACATTCAGTTATGAGGATACAATACTGCCTGTACTTTTTTTCTGTTTTACCAAGTGTTCGAGTGATCCTTTAAGTAATTTAAGGCAGCTCCACTGCCTTAAATCTACATCGCATTTAAAAACAGTCTGATGTTGTGAAACCATTTGAAACTGCTGCAGACAGATTGATATAATACAATATAATATAATTATGGAACTGACATTATGGAGCTACAGTAACAGCTCTTTGATGACCATAAAACAAACAGCACCTAATCTGAGTGCGAGCTTTCTGTATCGCACCACAACTCAGAACAGGACAGGCAGAACTGAAAGTAAATGAACGAATGAATACTGTGCATTGAGGATTATATCGTGTGCCCCACGACATCTGTCCACCAGCCCTCCTCCTCCTCCTCCTCACCACCAGCATCAGCCGGGAGAGCAGGACGTCTCGTGATGCTGTCGCCGAGTGCTGAGCTGGCTTCTGGACGATGACGTTAGCCGGCTGACGCGAGACCTCCACGAGACACAGGCTGCGTTTCTGGCACTGAACAATTTACGGTCATTATTAGCAGCATAACCAGCTTTAAAACTCAGTGTGTGACTTAGCCCGGCAATCCTGTTGTAATACGTGTCACTACACAGCCAAATCAGCGTTCCATTCATTTAAAGCTCACCTGCACAATACATTAGGAATCCACTACAACCTGTACAAGGTCTACTGTTAATGTATAAACACTTAATTTCACTGACAATCAACATTCCTGTCACAACATTATTATCCGCCTTCACATATGCTGCATGGGCTCTGGAGTTGCCTGTCAGGACGTGTATCACAGAGCGCGGCTCCCACAGTGCGGCTCCGGCCTTCAAGAGTTAACCTCGCAATTCTTAAGCTCTTATCAGCACTCGGGGGGAGCAACAGGGAGGGAGGGAGAGGGAAAATGTCATTCAGTGGGAGAGCAAAGAGGCTGCTAAACGAGTGGATTTTTATGCAAATGCATGCTAATTTATGCACACAAGTCAGTGGCAGCGCCTGAGGCCCCTTTGATTGGCAGTTACAATTGTGTGTGCGTGCGTGCGTGCGTGCATGTGTGCGCGTGCATGTGCATACATGTTCATGTGCATATGTGTTTGCATGTGGCTCTAGCGAGAGCCTCCGTCGCAGGTGGGAACTGCTGTTTTCCCACATGTGAAAAACCAACACGCACGAGGACGGAGTCTGCGAGCGCGGTTCTCGCGCCTGAACTCGCAGTGCTCATTTTCCCAACCTGGCAACCCAGCCAGGACCTCCTATCATCTCAGTGTTTTTCTGATTGTTATTCCCTCATAAAGGCCCCCTACAGCACTGATGCCACTGCTGTTTGCGCTGATATTGGAGGGGGTTTAATTGATGTGTTTGTGATGTGTTTCAACAGACTGCCGCGCAGGGCAAGCGGCAGCTTCCCCCACTCAGGTCGCCCTGCCAACAAGGGCAAGGCCCGAGGTCAGAGCTCGCGTCTCCAGGAGGAGGAACACAAATCAAACAGTGGGAAAATCGGCACTGTTCACACCGCCGCAGCAAGGCCCAAATGCTGTTCGGTCCTGCGGTGCCATCACCACGCAGTACAGACAGAGATAATGTAAAATATAAATTACAGGACTTTGGGAGTTGCACGGTTAGCTCCACAGCAGCCACTTATCGGCTGATTTTTTTTTAAACAGCAGGGTTGCTTTATTTTTTAATCTCCCTGACAGGGAAGTGAAAAAGGGGCCTGAGGCCAACTGGGCGACGTAAATACGACGAGGATGAAGAGAACGTTCTGCCCGTTGCGCTGCTAAGAAAACTGCAGAGGATTCCAAACAGCAGGGCTTCCTACATGTCTGCTTCTGTAACGGAACACAGACTCAGCAGCTGAAGCAATAGTCTTACTGAATAATGAAAGTGTTCTCTTCGAGTCATGTCTTTGTGACTGCTGAAGAGGCTGGTGATGAGTGAGGCTGCAAGAGGGTACACACACACACACACACACACACACACACACACACACACACAAACACACACACACACACACAACACAAACACACACACACATACACATGCAAAACACAGACATACACACGGGTACATAGACACGCAAACACGCTTACGCATACACACAAAAAGACAGGCAAACACACACACAGACAGAACAACAGTCACACACACAATGTCATAGACACGCAAGACAAACACACACAAAAACACATACACACAAAAACATTCACGTACACGTACACACACACAAACACACACACGTCTCTTCGAGTCATGTCTTTGTGACTGCTGAAGAGGCTGGTGATGAGTAAGGCTGCAAGAGGATACACACACACACACACACACACAACACAAACACACACACGTACACACACACATACACATGCAAAACACAGATATACACACGGGTACATAGACACGCAAACACGCTTACACATACACACACAAAAAGACAGGCAAACACACACACAATGTCATAGACACGCAAGACAAACACACACAAAAACACACATACACACAAAAACATTCATGTACACGTACACACACACAAACACATATGCACATACACACACACACATACATATACACAGCCATCTGTCCTGGCAACTGATGTGCTGTTTCTCAGCATAGTCAAACGGGACATGTGGAATACAGACACTACGATTATGCCCCAGATTTACAGCACCCCCTGCAGCATGGAGGCAGCAGGGCGCTCCACTAACAGTCTATGCAAAAATGTCCACCAAACGCATCTGGGCCCTTTCAAGCCAAAAAACATCCTCAATTTAAAGGTTCAGAGAGAGCATGTTGTCACAGTAAGTGCATGCTGTCGGCCAACTTCAAGTGTGTACCAGTGCATCGCCCAGCTCCCCAAGGACCAGAGTGTAAAATACTGCCCCCCCCCCCATACAAAGTCCAATTACCACCCAAACGCGTGGCTCGAATGCAGCCTGTGTCTTATTCCATCACTGTGCACAATGAATAATACATCTGTTACAGAATTATTAGGAGAGATTTGTTACACTTGAGAAAGGATGTAATATGCAGGTTTATCTCCAGACGCCATTTACGAAGCGTGGGCTAAGTCTGGCTAAGACACCGAGGGGGAAGAGATCCGCTCCTCCGTCTCGCCTGGTAGCTCACCCGCCGGCACAATCACTGAGGGCAACTCGGTGTAGAATGCGACTGTCTCCGCAGCGACGGCGTCAGGCGGAGGCGGCGCATATTAATCGCAGCGGCTAGCCGTCGGCCTTGCCTCAACCTGAGCCCAAACAACGAGAGTAACATATTCCAAGCTCATGCAGTTCCTACAGCTGTCCGTCTCCATGACTACACGTGGAAGGAGATGGAAAGGAAAACTAACCTGCCCCAGCACAATCTCAGAGGTCACCATCCACAGCTGATATTAAAAATTCCTGTGTTTCTCCAGAGGGGGTAGTGGGTTGCCATATGCTAGGCTGTCACCTGCTTGATTTGAGGAGTGCAGCGGACCTTGCTTTAGAGCCCAATCATGTGACCACACAGAGACTTCCTATTGGTTACAGCCAGCTGTAAACCTTGTGCATGACATGGAAATGACCAGCAAATGTTTTCACTTCAGAAGCAAGTGCTCACAATTGTGTGTGACGCAGTGAATTTCAAGGCTATTAAAGCAGATCTGGGCCTTCAGGGAAATGGGTTAACCATTTAAAAAATGAATAGATGGCTAAATAAGCTATGTAACACGGTGTTGCTTTATTGATCTGTGACTAACTGAGTAGCCATTAAGTTTTAAAAATCCCTGAGTGGGAAACACACTGAGCTTCAGCTCAGTAGAATAGATTTTAATTTTCGTTAATCTGCATTCCGGCTCATTTTTTTGTGAGTGCAGGTAATTAATATAGATAAGTGTTAGCAAACAGAACATTTAATTGCCGATAGCCAGCTGAGAGCAGAATGAAAGCAGTCTTTCATTCTGAAAAGCATCTGCTTCTGAATGGTTTGAGCTTGTAAACCTCTCATCTGTCTGCCAGTTTCCCTTTCCTTTGTTTCTCCGAATATAATCACCTGAGAAACAGCAAGAGACATTACTTAACAAGTTCACACTCCCCAGCAAGGCGGACGCCGTGAGAAAGCGTGTTTATGCTTTTGGGTGATTCGTTTGTTTTGTGTTCTCGGTGACATTTGAATAAACCCCTGCAAGCGGGACCGTACACGATGCTCCAGGCATCTGCCGCTGAACCGTGACTTCAAAGTTCAGGTCAAAAGCTTTTTATCTGGCTAAAAGATGCGCCGCTGAAACAGAAAGAGAGAAATGCTATGTTAGCTGAATGTACGTCGGGAGTGGAAAACCGTGTCCTGTGTTTTCATGCTGTGAAAGAGCTCTGCTACAGGCCAACCCCAGACTGGGGCAATTTGGCACTTTCTGCTCCTTGTACAGCACCTCCTTCCATGCATCCCACAGAGCAGCTATGCGTGCCGCCAGTGGTTAGCCACACGAAGTGTGTGTGGCCAAACACATGCACTTCCATTCGCTACACTGGGTAGCCAGTGCATGGTCATATAACCATCGCTTGCTCTCAGGACCGGGAAGAAATGCATTGAGATTATCAAGAGATATTTGTATAGATGGGGGTTATGTAAAGCTTGGGGTGGAGGAGGAGAAAGGATGTGGGGGGAGGGGTCAGCATAGTGCTGGATACCAAAATCCCAAACTCTGTTTGTGAATCATCATTTAGCACATTTCACATAAGTGTTTTAGAAAGAAGAAATATTAGCTTTTGCAGAGGTAAAGCTGTCCTGTTCAGTCTTTCATCCCTCTGCTGCTTGTACAAATGAAATGTACTTAACGTGAGGTGAGACCTGCCACTTGTTATCCAGGACGTTCTGCGCTTCCAGGTCAGTGCGTGGCATGCTTTACGGCGAGTTACAATGGCAGCGCGGCTCAGCCTTGCCCTGATGGCATAGCGATTGGTGCTGTTTACGTGACCGGTGTCTGGACGCTCAAGCCTCCTGAGGGGTAAGGTGGCACAGCATCGCTCTAGGTTTGCAGGGTTTCGCCCACAGGCTGCTGGTTAGTGGTGGGTTTGGGTTTGTGTGCCACTGTCATCGCGGGACCGCAGCTGTCAAGGGGTGGGGAGGCAACGGCTGTCACAACAGTGTGAGAGGTTAGATGGGTCAGGCAGTGCCGCTTGTATCTGCGGGCTGGCCAGCTGGGACTGAGCCCTCCTGAGACCCGCACATGGTTTTATCATTTGCCACACGAGCCCTGTCACTCCCCTCAGCTCACTCCGTCTGCGGGGAAAAAAAGGCGTCTTGCTCTGCAAGATTACAAGAGATTAACATCTTCATCTTTCTTTGGCTGAGGGAAAAAAAAGATGTTCTCCGTGACCTGTATCGGAAATATATGTAAGCGTGAAACAAGCAAACAAATAAAGAAATAACAGAAATAAAACACGGAGAACACAAACGCTTGTGAGATGCTTGGGTATAGACGGCTTCACTGCGAGCTGGATCCCCATCCTCTTTTCTGGGGAGGGTCGAGTCCAGGCTGGCTGGACCACACTGATGAAGGGCACATTTAATTTGGACCTGCATGTGTGGAAAGACCCTCTTCACACCAGGAGACTGGCACACAACCTCTGTGAGCGCTCTAAAGACATGGTCAGCCCATTTGTAATGCCAGACTGACCCCCAGTAGGCAATGAGGAGTGAGACAGCTTCAGACATGAGGTGGAGGTCCTTGTAAATGGCAGGAAGTGGCAAATTTTTCACTATGATTTTTGCAAAAAAAGAAAGCACATAAGCAGTCTGGTGAAGTGCCACCAAACAGAGCAGGAAATTACAATAATGGTTTATACTATAATTTATAGCTTAACACTATTGATGCATACACACAGGAAAATATTTTAAAAGGCTCAGACAAAAACAAATCGAAATTTTAATGTCCCAACAACCACAACCGCAGCCTCTCCATCCGAGCCACAAGCACCAGCACCCCTGGTCTGTTGATGCTGGGTCGCAGAAAATTTATTCAAACTCACAGACAGAGCAGAGTGAGGAAGAGGGCCAAGGGCGAGTGTGACAATAAATCACCTCTCACCGCTGATGGTGAGGAAAGATGAGTCTGGGGACCCAGAGGTGCGCAGCTATTTTGTGTGGCAGCAACCTTAGCGGTCCGCCAAAGCATAGCTGCGACACACGGACAGCTGTCCACGCACATTCGGCTAGTGGCTAGCAGCTGCACGGAGTTATCGAAGCAAGAGCGTGGAAGAAAGTGCGTTCTGTCAGAAGCATATAGTTGATTATTTTTCCTTTCCCCTCACATCTCCGATTTAGATTAGCATTTCAAACACTGCACGGATGACTGACAAACAGATTAAGAGCATTACCCATAATTCAGCGACAGGACATAATGGTGCTACGAGTTACCCCCCGCATACACAGCCGAGACGCAGGCAGGCGCACTGGCAAGCAGGGGAGCAGCATTGTGACGTGCCCTGATGCTGGGGTTTGAACAGAGGGCTGTGCGGAGCTCGGCATGGGTGCTAAGCTAACTCTTTCATTAAAGCCAGCTGACCCTTCGTGCATCACTGCCCAGAACCCGTCTTGTATTTTTAGCAATTCAAATTAAGCAGAGTGTTTAAGGCTACAATAATAATGGCCCTGCTGGAATTTGAACAGTTATAGGGGAAATGAGGCTGTGAGACCCTTAATGGAAGGATGGACTTACCACGTGTTGTGAAACACCGACTCATTCAACCGGCTATCCTTTGGTGACTTTATTGGGTCCCACTGGGCTACATTTTCACTGACTGACGCCGCGCTGCAATCCCCATTCACTGTCGATTATGTAGCCTCACTTTTATTGCCATGGCAGCAGTTTATTTATACACCCTCTACTTTTCACAGTGAACTACTTCCTACATAGTCTAACGGTTAAAACGCATAGTGCAGATAATTTAGGCAGATTATATTTTAAGATGTATGATTTGAAACCTGTAAGGTGCTTCTGTAAGATGAAGTAAATGAAAGGGGTTGAGTTAGATGTTAGGTTAAGGGGGACTACTCAACAGCCCTGCCTCCTCCAGGTTGACCGTGTTTGCGTTTCAGAGACATGTGCTGGATCTCTACAGCTAACCATAAATGTAGGACCGTGAGTCACATGAACATCGATAATAACATATGATGCTGTCACATGACTCAGTCGACCAACAGTGCATAGCTTTAAACAATGCCACACAGCTGGACATTTTACTCAAACTGAGACTGATGGCTTTCTCATGTGTACAAACAGCGATTGACCTTGTAGGTCCCGAACTGTCACAAATTTTGTCACATCTTCATTTCCTTCACTGTGCCTATCTGAGCACTGAAACAGCATGGGGCATGAAACCCTTTGTTCACTCGAACCCTGCTGTCCTGAACTTTCCACCCCGCCCCTGTGGCTGAACTCCTCCCTTCAAATTTCCACTTGTGCTACCAGCTGCCCTTTGACATGACCACATGTCCAGCATCCACAGCACACAGCTCGCTCCGATTCAGCAGCCCGCCTCGTTGTAATACACGTCTTTGGTACCCTGCTTTAAGTCTGCAACACTTGCTTCTTTTTTTTTCTCCAAAAGTATCTGCAGCGAACAAGCCATGCTGAAGATAAAATTGGCCTTGGATTTAGCAGAGAAGCACGTGACTCATTTTCTTTTAAATAGAGAAGATGCAGTGTGAAGCATGTAAAACTGCTTCCACAAAGCCACTCTCTTTGACCTCCACTGGCTCTTTTGTCAATTAGATTTTTCCTTGACATCCAGCAGCGTTGGGAGCCCTTCCATTTAGACGCTGTAATGAGGGAGGCCCTGCGTTTCATCTTGTTTGTTCAGCGTCCCTTTCTCTGCGGTGCGGCGGCCAGCCGGCCACTGCGACGGTGCTCCGCGCTCGGGCTCGGGAAGGCTGCTGTAGATTAAGCCGCTTTTCTTCCCTCGTCATGCGGAGACAAGTTAATTAAGATATGAGTCCATGGGTGGAGTGTCAGTGGAATAAGTCCTAACAAAGGCAAACAGTCACAGAGAAGGATGGAGGAGACGTGGGCGTAGGCATCTTCTGGTTTCTCTGAAACAAAAGTGGAGTGGTCTCACAGATATTCGCTAAGCTTTATTTTTTTTTACCAATTGTAAACAACAGGCTTTTTTGGCTTTAAGCAAAGTCCGTTTAAGTAAGGTCAAGTAGATCTCTTTTTTCTGCCAGTAATTTCCAGCAATTTGACACTGCTTTCACACTGACCTCATCATGACCTTACCACATGTTGGCAGAAAAAAAAGCATCTTCCACAGAAGCCCATTTCCAACGAAGTATAGCAAAAAAAAAAAAAAACCAACAAAATCACATCTCAGCCTTCCTGCACTAGATCTGGGCAAGTTATTCGGTTTCAGACACTCCTCTGTTGGATGATAATGTCATAGGGTACGGCACACACCACCTCACTTCCTCCACAGTGCATGCTGGGAAAGGGACCACAGACTAGGGAGCATAAACAAGCAGATCCTCAATCATCTCTTCACCCCTCAGCTCTTTAGTTCCCGTCTCATGGGCGGAGTGGCTCCCCTTCTTTCAGAGCACATAAGACCAGCTCTCAGACAATAATTACATTTGTGTTCACTTATAAACATAAGCACTATTTTTGTCTCTGCTCAAAAATGCAAATGAACTCTCGCAACTGCTTACATGACAAATCATAGCTCCCTGCTTTTTCCCCGTCCGGCCTTTCTGATACCTTGCTAATTAATTTGCTGCCAAGTTAATCAACACCTAAATGAACAGAAATGTGAGGGATCACAGGCACTTCGGTGGATCATATTCCTCTGTCACTCAAACATGTCCACTTGTGGGTGCTGGAACATGCGTGTTGCCTACTCTTATGGCTTTCCTCAGCACAGGATAAACAAAATATTGTAATGAAGCCTGTCATGACAAGGAATAAGCAATCTGAAGCAAACTGCTAGACTGTCCTGAAACTGGGCTCCCATTGGCTGCTGGAATGTTTGTCAGACCACAGGGCAACAATTGGAATTAAAGTCAACTTGTTATGAACACTTACAGTAGATGTATATTTTGTATATATATATATATATATATATATATATATATATATATGTATGACAAAGCCTGTGTATGTGTATGATTTTGCATATGTTTGTATGTTTGTGTATACTGGTATGTGTGTTTTTGTTCCTTTGCTGCATACAGTTTGGAAACTCTACAGAGGAATACACAGATTTAATCAGTCCAGCAAGATGAAGCATGGAGCAGAGATATACATCAGAGCAGAGAGGGAGGTAAGACCAAATAAACAGAACTCCCAAACAGTGCTCACCACGGCAACCCAGCTCTCTCACAGTGTACATGGATATGGTAGGAGACATTAGATCAACTACGACCTATTTATAACACACACGCACACACACACACACACATATATATATATAATTGTAATTATAAATTGTTGTTGTTGTTGTCTTTTTATTAATTTAAAAAGCACACTGAGAGCCACTGAACTGGAGTCAGATTCCTTGTATGATCAACATACTTGGCAATAAAAATAATTCTGATTCTGATTCTGATATGCATGTTTCCATTTGGGCGGCACGGTGGCGTGGTGGTTAGCACTGTCGCCGCGCACCTCCAGGCCTGGGGCTCAATTCCCGCCTTGGGTCT
>JABJVR010000063.1:0-23777 GCA_025773905.1 Chitala chitala
CCCCCCTCCTACCCCCCCACCCCCCCCCACCCCCCCCCACCGCGCCCGCCCGCGGCCGGGCCCCCCCCGCGCGAGAGAGAGAGAGAGAGAGAGAGAGAGAGAGAGAGAGAGAGAGACAGGGGTGAGAGGGAAAGCGAGACGGAAGGAGAGAGAGAGGGAGGGAGAGAGAGAGGGAGGGAGGGAGAGGGGGAGAGAAGGGGGAAAGACAGAGAAACAGAAGGGCAGAGAGAAAGTGACGCATACACACACACACACACACACACACAGTGGGACATTACGCACCATCTCCTTGCTTGTGTCCAGTTTGACATAGAGCTCGTGGTTCTTCTCCATATCACTCCTGGCCATGGTGCAGTCGGAGCGGGCCTGACGGAGCTCTTCCTCCACCTGGAGAAGACTGCGGCTCAGCTGGGCCAGCTGGGTGGTGGAGCTTCGCTCTGCAGAGAGGGCCTGAGGAGGACCGTAACACAGGCACACACTCCAAAATTAATACTGTTTACAAGCCTGAGGAGGACCGTAACACAGGCACACGCTCCAACATTAATACTGTTTATAAGCCTGAGGAGGACCTTAACACAGGCACACGCTCCAAACTTAACACTGTTTACAAGCCAGAGGAGGACCGTAACACAGGCACATGCTCTAACATTAACACTGTGTACAAGGCACATACTCCTTATGCAAGTACTGTCATACTGTCGTGGTATACACTCACTATAGATATGTACATGTGTGCATCTCAGTTTAACAGTGTGTCTGTCAACAAGAGCTGGGGAGTTTTAGACGACCTCACTGACCTCCTGCAGACTGCCCTCCAGACCCTCCACCTTGTCCCGAAGCCGCCGTTTCTCTGCCTCCGAGTCCAGAAGCTGCAGACGCACTTCCCCAGCTGCGCTGTCTGCCTCGCGTACCTGCGTCTCCCAGTGTTCTGCCTCGGCTGTCGCCCTCCTGCGGTTCTCCTGTAGCTCACGGCACTCCCTCTCCTGGGCACACCACCATGTGCCATAATGTTGTGCTCAGACAAGGTGTATCACCTCACATCCACAAACACAATGCCTCACCCACACGGACTGGGAGGAATACCTCACCTAAGCAGAGAACACTGCAGTAACTTACAGACAACAAGTAGCATCTCATCCACACTGACAGAGGGCGCCACTCTCCGCATAAACAGGAAGTAGAACCTCAGCCATGGAAACAGGGATCATCACACCACTGTCACCCGTTTAGATACAACACTGATTTTAAATGGCTTCACAAAAACAAACACAACTATCTTATTTTTAACAGTTATGAAAATGTAGTTTGAAAGATCTACCTCTACAATTTTAGTAAATTTATTATTGTGAAAGACAGTTTTCATCTGATCCAGTATGTTTAAATTCCTCGTGGTTTAAGATTGTACATCTGTGGCCATAACACTGTTACCTTGGAGGACAAAAGACTCTCCATGTGGGAGACTTCTAGCACATAGTGTTGCACCTTCTGTTTCAGCTCCTCAGCCTCCAGGCTCGAGTTCTCCAACTTCAGCTGTAGGGCCTACAGAGATTCAGCCAGGCTTTCAGGCAGGAAACTCAGGGAATGTGAATGGAGTGTCCTCTGACCAGGAATAACTGGCTGTTCTTATACACCTGAACACCTAAAGTTTCTCGTCGTGGTTATACAGCAGTGCAAAAGGTCAAAATATTTATTTATTGTTATGTTACTATTTAACCAGTTACATTTATGTGGGCCATGTGTATAGGTGTGTATTTTTCTACAAGTTCAGACTGAGTGCTATGCTGTGGTATACAGTCTTCAGGCACTGTGATGTCTGCAACCCCTGTATAAAGTCATCAGCGATGCTCATGTACTGTGATGACTGCTGCCCCAATATACAGGCATCAGTGCGTCGTCTGGGCGTGCACCTGACACTCGAGTCGCACTTTGTCCTTGTCTTCTTGGAGCTCACTGTTCTCCCGCAGCGTTACCTCCTTCATCTTCAATGCCATCTCCAGCTCCTGATCACGCCTGCCCAACTTCTCCTGCAGGCTTCTGGACAAACGCACGGACGGGGTCAGGGATCGACAACCATGGCACATCAGCAGTGAAGGGAATGCAGGTTTATCACATCTCACCTTACTGAGACTTCCAGTTCCTCAACTGATAGCTTCAGACTTCTCAAAGTTTTCTCCTGAAATCAAAATTATGGGATTCATCTTCCTTTTCATGTAATTTAGACATTAAATTATTTTTTACTTTTTTACTGACACTCAGAGAACTCATGGCACCTTATCATCTGACTGCTGACTGACTTTAAGGAGCTGCTTGCTTTTAGCCTCCATCTGTTGATTGGCCGAGGACAACAACTCGCTCGTCTTCTCCAGTTGTTGATTGGCTGAGCAGAGCAGCTCACTGTTAATCTCCAGCTGCTGATTGGCTGAGGAGAGCATCTCACTCTTCTTGTCCAGCTGGACTTGCAGTGCATCCCTGTGTTCATTCAGTTCATCCACCATAGACTGCAGAGTGCTAACCTGCTCCCGGAAACTGCTGAGCTGGCACAGCAAGGAGTCTGACATACCATAATCACACACAAGCACACGCACACACAAATACATTATCACTTGATTATAAAGCTCAAATAAATGTAACACACACATATACATGCACAAAGGTGAACACAGAGGTAAGAAAAACAGCTGCCACAACAGAGAAGCAGTGGGCAGGTAAATGGGGATTAGAGGGGGCAGCTGAGGGCTGTGTGGAAGGCTGTGTGAGAGGGGGACAAGGGGCCCTCCTAACCGTTCTCCTCTTCCAGCTCACTATTCCTCTCTTGGGCGCTGTGCAACTCGACGATCTTAGACGTGAGTCTGTTCTGGCTGTCACTCAGAGAGTCCTCCATCTGGTTATTGGACAACCTTGACAGAGAACATCAGCATGCCTCATGACTAATGTGTAACTCTGTTTAAAAATTATTTTGTATGAGTGAGCCTGATGAAGAAAGGTCAGCATTCATGTGTGTGTGTGTGTGTGTGTGTGTGTGTGTGCGCGCGTCTCTGAGCGAGCCTGCTCTGTCCTTTCCTAAGTATACAACACTCCTTCATTTAGCAGATGTCTTTGTCCAAGGCAACTTACACACGTGTTACAACTAAATTGATTTCTACATTTAGCCCATCCCCGCAGTGAGCAGCGAGCAGCGAGCAGCCATTGTTCATCGCCCAAGGGGCTGGAGCTGGGTGTCTTGCTCAGGGACACACCTGGCAGCTGGGCCGGGATTGGAACTGGGAGGCTTCTGCATCCTGGCCTGATGGTCTACCCATTGAGGCACCACCCACTGCTATCCTCCATTGCTTCTTTCCACAATTTACTACACTCCTTCCCCCTTGCTTCAGTATACTATACTCCTTCCCCACTCCTTGCTTCAATATTCTACACACCTTCCCCCTTGCTTCAGTATACTATTCTCCTTCCCCGCTCCTTGCTTCAATATTCTACACACCTTCCCCCTTGCTTCAGTATACTATACTCCTTCCCCACTCCTTGCTTCAATATTCTACACACCTTCCCCTTGCTTCAGTATACTATACTCCTTCCTTGCTCCTTGCTTCAGTATACTATACTCCTTCCATTCCCTTGCTTCAGTATACTATACTCCTTCCATACCCTTGCTTCAGTATACTGTACTCCTTCCCCCTTGCTTCAGTATACTATACTCCTTCTCCTCCTTGGTTTGGTATATGATACTTCTCCCCCTCTTCTTGCCTTAGTATGTTGCACTCCTTCTTGGCTCTGCTCAGTTCCTCCTCGGTGGCAGCCATCTTGCGGCCCAGAGAGTGAATTTCTTCCTCCAGGCCTGACATGGCTTCTCTCATCATGGCTTGTTTGTCCTTATGTTCCCCTCGCTCCTGCTCCAGCTGCAACACAAAGCCATGCATACAACAAATAACAACAACTGGCTGCATTCCGTGTTGCTTGGGTAATAATTGGCTGTGGTGTCACAGCAGGGAAAGACTCTCACCATGAGGATAGTGTTTTGCACGTCCTCTACCCTCTGCTCCAGGTGTGCACGGTCGCTGATGGCGGTCTCCTGAGAGATCTACACAGGTGATGTGTGTGGAAAAAGGTATGCAGGACCACGTGAAAACAGCCTCCTAACCTTTCATCACTGCCTCCCATGATTTCAGTAGCAGATTTTTTTCTGAGACTCTGGTCTTTGTTATTTGTCCTCACAAGCAGAAACATACATGTAAATGCATACAAAGAGCCATGATTTACTACATCAATAGTAAGTCCATCTTACTATTTAAGAAACTCAGGGCCTAATAAAATATGGTGTTTTCTAAATTAGGCTGACTGCAAATAAAAAAAGATCATGGTGTACAAAACAAATCCTTTTACAAACATTGCCTGCATTCAGCTTGTCTGTGCAGCCTACCCTCGGCCTGTCTGGGGTGCGCCCTACCCTTGGCCTGTCTGGGGTGCGCCCTACCCTTGGCCTGTCTGGGGTGCGCCCTACCCTCGGCCTGTCTGGCGTGCGCCCTACCCTCGGCCTGTCTGGGGTGCGCCCTACCCTCGGCCTGTCTGGGGTGCGCCCTACCCTTGGCCTGTCTGGCGTGCGCCCTACCCTCGACCTGTCTGGCGTACGCCCTACCCTCGGCCTGTCTGGGGTGCGCCCTACCCTCGGCCTGTCTGTGGGGCACTCTACCTTCAGCCTCTCCCTCAGGCTGTCCCTCTCAGTGGTCATTCTGCGCAGGTCTGCTGCAGCCTTGTCCCTCTCTGCCTCCACATGTTTCAACACGCTCTGAGCTGTGACTCTGCTTTTTGGAGATCGTGGCAGCTTCAGCTTCAGCAGCTCCTGACGCAGCTGGGCGATCTCATCCTGAGCCTGAGGTGGCCATAGAAAGAAGAGGAGAATGAGACTCGACAAACGGGATGGACAGGTCCTTTGCTGCAGGCCAGCCTCTTCACAAATCTCACCTGCTGGTACTGCATGCTGATCTTGTCACGGTCAGCAGACAGAACCTTGATATTAGCCTGGATCTCAGAGAGGTGTCTTTCATACTTCTCCAGAATGCCCTGCATTTCATCCCTTTCCCTCAGAACTCGCATCAACTCACAGTCATAGCTGCCCCCCTAAATAGGCAACAAAAAGCCCAGTTTCAGGATATATTATATAAATGCAGTAAGAGTACAGCAGCAGTGGCAGTATCACTACAGAACATTAAGAGCAGCAGTAGTTTTTGTAGAATTAGTATTGACAGCTGTTGTACTTGTTTCCACAGTCGCAGTACTGGATTAACACTCATGTTTACCTTCACAGGGGCGTGTCTAGTGGGACTGCGGCCAGCAGAGGTCGCCTTGCTGGGGCTGGTGGGGCGACGGCTCTTACGCATCCTGTGCACCGTGTCTGTCTCCTTGCTGTACACCTGTGAACCCTGCAGACCTCCTTCAAGCTTTGGTCAAGACAATCTAGCCCAGATTACGCCTGTAAACCCAGATCCTGGTCTCTACCTGCAAATGGGGAAGAGAGGCGTCAGCACAACCTGCTCTTTTGTATCTATTGATTCTATTCACTGTGCTCCAACATCCCATATACCTCAAATTCAGGATCACACGCAGCTGGGTAAGTAAGCCTTGGAGATCCTGGTTCTGTTCAGAAGCGCAGATTGACTAAACAGAGAGAATGAGGCAGACCGCTTTCCTGGACCTTACAGGAAGTTTTGCTGTTGACATGCATGAATCTCTAGTTAGCAAGCATAGTAATAATGACAACCTGTCATATTGTCATTCAGATCTAGGTCAGACAGAGTGGTGCTGACAGACCCGAATGTGCACTGTGTAACTGTACAAGTTCAATCATAAGAATTGCAAATTTGCTTCAGGTCTACAGTAAGACATTAAAACAACATAGTGAAACTGTGACCCATGTATCTAATAACCTGAAAAGGGTGTGTATACAAATCACAACACTGCAGTGAAATTACAATAAACTGGGTGATCCTCACTTGGATAAACTCCCTGTATACAGTGCAAATCCAACCACCTTGCCTTGATGCTGCTGTAAGCAATGGCTAGAAGAGTGTCCTCATCTTGCTCCAGGTGCGATGTAGGGGATGCACACAGGTGAGTCCCTGTCCTTCACCTGCAGCGTCAGACAGGCCTTACTGACCTACACAGTTTCACAACTTTAACACTTTCAGTGTCATAATCCAAAATCTGAGATTTTTGAAAAATATACATAATCTTAAAACAGTTTTGCCAATATAAATTTAGATCAGGCTATAGGAAGAAATACTGCTCTTTGTGTGACTTCTGTTCATTGTGTTCTGTTACCATTGTCTTAATTTCTAAAAATGGGTAGGGTCTCCAAAACGTGTTGTAAAATGGGTGTATTCCTATATATATTTTATATGCTGTGTAGGTTCCTTTCTACTGATTGTAATGAAAAGCATGTCAAGGTGGTCAAACGACTGACTACACGAGACGTTGGGTGAATGCAGTTAACTTTTCTTCTGCCGCTGTGACAAACACTACACGTTGGCATGACAACCAAACCCCTCTCCTCCCCCTGACACATCTCCAAATCTACACAAATGTGCCAAAATAAAGAGGACAAAAGTTATGCGACTACAACAGCTACATTATAACAAGCAAATACAGCACAACCGGTATTCCTGTTTGCTTGAAAAATTTAAGCACGTAACTTCAGTAACAAATGACGCTTAATAAAGCTCTTGCTCTGACTGAAACGAAACAAATGCAACACATAAACTGGTGTACAATGAATGAATGAATGAATAAATTTATGAACATGAACACACGTAATAAATCGTTAGGCATGCACATCTGAAACACTGTTAAAAAGAAAATATGAGCAAGGACATTAACGAAAATGATCTGTCATTCCACTTGGGACTGAGTGGGTTACCTACAAGCGCAGGTTCCGTTCTTCTGTTCTTGAATAATTCTGATTAACATGGCCTAATGTCTGGGTTTTAGGAGGTATCGAACTAAAATACAAGTTTTTGTTCTACAGACCAACCGTAAGAGCAACCCTGGCCAACTTCCATTGGGATTTAGTACACAAATCTCACACTGCAGCGCGAGGGCACGAAGCGAACGAGCCGCTCGCGCTCTCGGCCAATCAGATTCGCAGGATTCCAACCGTCTTTCCGTTGCCTTAGAAATCGGTCTTACACGCGACCACACTTCGAGCCTTCGGCACGTGAAATGCCTCTGCAAGCAGTATTGAATAAATGTCAGAGCGATATTTGTTATTACTTTTGCATCTTCCAAAGTATTCTCTTATAGCAAAATATTAAAGCCACGTGTATGTCTGAAATCAATATTTTAAGTAGTGAAGCTGTAAACGTTAGGTTTGTAATATCTTATATCTCTAAAATTATTATAAAACTATCTATTAGTACACGGTCTAATGCTATATCTTAACAGTTGCACCGCCCAAGGCTAACCATGAATGTAAAAAGAATTAAATTATAATTTGCTGGAGGGTCTGTGCTTACCTTTTTGTGAGTGACTTGGTCATAGCTGTTCGGGTGTTTGTATGTCAATAGCGCTGAGTGTAAAACCGTGTTTGTACATACTACAAAATAACAGTAAAAGCAACAGTGGCGTTTTGAATAACTACGTATGAAGAAAGCAGTTGACCTCTGTGGGCATGAGTCGCAATTGTACGTTTAATTAAGGAAAAGATTTATAGATTACTGGTACTTTTGCAAAAGCAGTGATATTCACCCTCCGTGCGCCAGGTGGCACTATAACAACAGGAAGTGCGCCTTTCACTGCGGAAGTCTCAACGGGAGCATGGAGGAAAAAAATCATTTTCAAATTAATAAACCATGCTAACGCAGACTCCCGGTATCATGTGCGTAAAAGCACGGTGCTTTTTACGATTTATCCGATGTCAAAGCACGTTCTCAACCCTCCTGGAGGCACATTGGAAAACGGGAGCGGTCCTCAGATCTGTGTCCAACAACATATTCGAAAATCTGGCGTTTGAGGACTGGATACACGAACACGTGGATTTACAGAATAGGAGTATTCTGTTTCTGTGGAGGAACAAACCTGCTGTCGTCATTGGGAGGCATCAAAATCCCTGGCAGGAGTGTAACGTCGGACTGCTGAGAGAAAAAGGCATCCCCCTCGCCAGACGCCGAAGCGGCGGCGGAACCGTGTTCCATGACCTTGGGAACATTAACATGACATTTTTCACCTCCAAGAAAAAGTACGACAGACAAAAGAATCTTCGTATTGTGACAAAGGCTCTGAATGAACTTCGTCCGGGGTTAGACGTGCATGCCACCGACAGGTTCGACATTTTGCTTAACGGACGGTACAAAATATCTGGTTCTGCTGCAAAGCTAGGCAGAACAGCTGCGTATCATCACTGTACATTGCTCTGCGCGTCCGATAAGCTTTTATTAACGGGTGTGTTAGCGAGTAGGTGCCGAGGAATCATAAGTAACGCAACACCAAGCGTGCCTTCTGCTGTGAAAAATTTGGTGGACGAGGACTCGACCTTGAACTGTAATGCTATAATGGAAGCAGTGGCCTCCCAGTATCAAAGAGACTTTGAATTTAACAGCCCCGTGATCCTGGTAAATCCTTCGGATGAACTCTGTTACCCTGGGATACTCAGACTGACCCAGGACCTGCAGACGTGGGACTGGGTTTATGGAAGGACGCCGAAGTTTACACTCAGAACTTGTTTAGAGATTCAGCACGAAGCAGTGATAGTAAACATGGAGGTGAAAAACGGCATCATAGAGATGTGCAAGATTGAGATTCCATCAGCTTGGCTCCCCCCTAACATGTGTGCAGAGCTGAGCACGCTTTTGATGGGAAGTAAATTCTGCCCCAGCGACACTGCTGTGCTCCTAGCAGCAGTGTGCAGAGCTAATTCCTCAAGTCTGGACCTACAAATCAAAATGAATGTTTTGTGCAAGAATCTGGCCGCTGTGATGTAAACTTGAATATATATATATAGTTACCATGTCACGTTTTTATTACCCTAAATACGTATTGTGCTTCTGGTAAAAACATACAAAACTTTCTTATGTCAGAGAAGGCTGTCCAGATTATTCAAACACAGAACAATGCACAGTAATAAACCCCAATTTCATACACGTAACAATTAATAGATACAGACGTATGCATACACACATGCACGCACGCAGAGTGCTCTTGGTTTCTCCTCTGGAGATTGGAATCTACTGCTAAGATGATTTTGTGTGTTTTGAATGGAAAATATCTACTGTGGTCTCCTGGCATGGTCGTAAATCGAAGTCACAATAACCAAGAGTGAAACGTCCCTGTGGGGAAGAACAGAGCAACACGAATCAAGATTTATAAATGCTTAACATTTTATGGTGCATATTTAACTAGGACAAATATGCATTTACCCTGCACTGGACAAACAGTTTGTGAAGCAATGAATGAATATTACAGCAAATTAGTCACTGTTGAAATCTTGCCTGTGGTTTCTTGAAGTAATCCAGTCCTCTTCCAATCTTGATAATCCACCCATTATTAAACCTGTGGACATGGTCAGTTCAGGGTTTCTGCATTCTCACCACCAGCAACACAAACCTCAGGGGGGCTTCAAAATTACTAAACAGCACAAAAGGACTTGACCTTTGCATTTGACCCCTGTGCTTTTTTGGGTACAGGCATGAAAAAGTCTAAGACAACACATGAGCTCACTTGATTTCCCTGTCATGAATGGTAGAGGAGCGCTGGATATCCAGCGTGACGCCTTGAGCCTGTAGTGATAGCTTCATCTCAGCAAAAGCACTGTCCTGCTGGGAGTTTTCACCCTATACAGCAGAGGAATATCACAGAAATTATACTGATCTTGTACCACAGAACTCTCTCTCTAAACAGCTAGTGCACAAATTATGTATCTGCGGTGGTGACTGTCATCTTTAAAACATCTAGAAGAACATAAATATTCCTGGTGAGAACAGTGACATCACCACTTTCCCTAGCTGAATAAAAATGTTATAGTTCCATTAGTGGTTTAAACAGTGAAGGCTGTAGTATGTTAAATTGACAGTGCATGCTTACATCATCCTCAGATGTGAGAAGATGTATCTTCTGAACATGGCAAGGGGCCTTTACCAGCATCTCACAAAATCGCAGGAAATTGTACAGCTATAAATGAAAGAAGATAGGAACATAACTCTAGAAGCACAGTCATCACATCACCATCCATACCTTCACCCCTTTAACACGCCACCATAACTTGCACTACATACAGTAACATTCTGCAGGAAGCCTAATGCCAGTCAGTCAGTCACACTCACTCACTCACTCACTCACTCTCTCTCTCTCTCTCACACACACACACACACACACACAAGCTCTTACCTGGTGGTTGTACCTGATGTATGGATCCTCCACCCACACCTCTGTCAGGGCTTCACATATGTAGGGTCTGAACAGAGTACTGTAACTGAAGCCTGTAGCATTTTCTGCTATTTTAATCTGTTCGTGATATTTACCTTCTAGGAAAACATTAAAATTCAGGATCACAAATTGACAACAATTACACAGATGAAGTCATTAAATTACACAGAATGAATCTCCAATAGTGAAATAAAACATTAATAGGTATCTGTACTGTAATTAAACAGCGGAATACCTTCTTTCTGTCGGACCAGGTGTTCCTTAATCTGTTCTGCCCTCTCCATGTAAGCCTTGATTTTCTCCCTGTAATGAGCTCTTTTCGATTCGTCCTTCATCACTGTGGAGAGCAGCGCAGTGTTAACGCTGGTGTTTCCCAGTCCACACACACACACACACACACACACACACACACACACCTTTCAGCACGTCTAGCAGCAGCTGTATTCCTTCTTGGTAGCACACCAAGGACTCCTGGAAACGAGAATTACTGTCCAAATCCACGGCTCTCCTTAGGAGGGACGCGGCGGATGTCTCCATACCAGGTACATTGTTCTGCGCCATGATCACCTGGGTCTTTTCACGGATATTTACTGCATTTAAACTGAAACTGCTGACAGACATAGGCGGCCACCTCATTCATGAAGCCATACAGCGAACTGTAATTCTGCAGAATAAAGACCAGATTTCAAAAAGATATAGTTAACTCGCTACGAAAAAACATAGCATATCGTTTTTATTTTACACAATCTAACACATACAAAGTTAGCCCTGACATTGTTTAGGATCTAATACTTGTATTGATTTTCCTTCTGTTACCATAATCTCACATTGGTTTCCTTTAACTTCCTGGTTATAAAGATGTGTTACACATAAAATCCTCCGGAATCACACCATCTGAAAACGGTTTAAATAATTTAAAAAAGGAATATTTTCACTTGTAAGTGATTATTAAAATATCCTATATTAAACGAATTGTTATAGTGACAGTTATTATGTTCAATAAATTGTAGTTTATGTATTCATGGGATGTTAAAGAAACAATCTTACATTTCCGGACGGAATGAATGAATAAGTCCATCCATCTATCTATCTGTTCAGTTCAGTTCAGTTCAGTTCTTAACCTGGGGTCCATGGATGGATTTCAGGGGGTCGGGCAGCCTGGGGCGCAAGGAATTGTACACCCAGAACAGGCCGCCAATCCTTGTTTAGGTAACCCCAAAGCTATATTATATATTGTGGTTATGGGCTTTGATTACTATGAGGTACACAATTTGTAAAACACGTCATAATTCTGTTACTTCGGTGAAGCCCACCACGTGGCCACCACTATATCACTCCCCTGCCATCTGGGAGGCGTTTCAGGTCTCTAAAAACACGCACCATAACAATAAATAACAGTTTTTATCCGAGTACCATTAAACAGCTGAACTCAAACAATTGATTTATAATGCAACATATAAATGCAATATGTTCTCGCACATGTAAATATACGCAGTTTATGTTTTTCACTGTGCAATAGCATTTTTATACTGTGACATTGTTTCTTTATATTGTAAATGGTCTTTATATGTTATTTCTCACGTAATTTAATGGTACATGTTCCTTCTATTGCCATGTTATTTGTTGCTCCTTTACGTCGTCCACTGGAGAAACATAATTTCGTTGTACATAATGCAATGACAAATAAAGGCATTTGATTTATTTGATTTGATGTGAAGGGGGAACCCTGTTCTTCTGCGTACGTGGGAAATTGTAGTCCAAAATCAAAGTGGACTACAAATAATACAAACTGGATTAATAATAAACTTCGATATATTATCTACACAGAAAGATTAGAAAATAGTAATTTTGTATGCTTCATCTCATGCACATGTTCTTCCTATTTATATGTTCTTAATATGTTAACGGATTGATTTCACAAATCTGATATCTTTTTGCATCATATTTGTGCGTCAAAAGATGTGGTTTGTCGCAGACTCTGTCGCACATGCGCAGTTTACGTTTTTGACCATATGTGCTGCTGAGAGCAGGGCAGCCGAGAGCGGTGAGAGTGGTCTGGTTATAGAATTTACAACACAGAGACAATGGGAAAGAAACAGAAAAAAATGGGCGAGGACAGGTAAAACGGTTTACTGAGTCCCACTCTGATAGGTGCTATTAAGTTGCAAGGTTAGGCAGTAGATATTTGAGGGAAATGAATAGCTGAGGTCTGGCAGCTAGCGGCTAGCTAACGTTACTACTGTAGTTTGAGGCCTGCAAATCAAGTATCTTATTTCTGGCAGTGTGGATGAAAGAACTACATTTTATCAACATAGGGAAAGGTGTACGTGCTCGTCAGTACTGTGTGTATTCATCAGTGCCACTTTCTATAGTCAGCATGACATTTGTGTTCAGAGTCAATTCTTAGTTATCCCAGGAAGCTACCTGCCGTTAGTCGTTACATGGGTTGGGAACATTTGTGATTAGCCACGTTAGTTCTTGGACACGTGAGTCGTGATCTTTTGTCTTGGCTTAGTAATTGTGCTTCGGTATACAACCAGTATGTTCCCTCGGTTGCAGCATCATCTCTTTTCATTGTGTGACGATACCACTCTTATTGTTTGTGGGTTCTGTGCGGTTCTGTTTCGCTAGAGAGACGGCTGGAGTGCACTCTGATCGTCGTCCAGTGTCAGCGTGATGTGGTTTATACAGGCCGGTCATTTGTTCTCGTTGTTTCTAAGTTGTGTTTTTATTCAGTTTTTTTTTTTTTTACTCTAGACTTAACCACTCTGCTGATATCATTGCTGTATATTGAATTTTTATTTATTCAGTTTTTATGTGAATGTGCATCCAGGTATCCCATGACATGTTTTGATAGATGTGAACATGTCACCCAAGTTTGCATCAGCCGCAGGTTAAATGATCATCTTGATTTTTTTCTATGATCAGTATTTGATCTGCATATATGATGTGAGTAAACGCCTGTAACTTTTATCCCACCCTGATTACAAAATGTACAAAACGTATAAAGGTTTGTATTCCACATGCGTAAGAGTACAGTCAGTCCACTTGCTAAATCGAATGTTTCAGTATTTCACATTGTAAGGTGTGTGTCTACATGCCGAGGCCTGATTACATGGTGCCATGAAGTCTAGTAAATACTTTTAAAATAACCAGACAGAACGTCTTGACTTGGCATTGCTCTGTCAGGGGTGACGACAGGACTCATGCATTGACTTCTTGTAATAGAAAACCAGTCTTTGGTGAAATTCAACCTCGAGTGAATATTTTATCTCTCTTTATCAGTTTTGTAGCATTTGTGCCTAGTTAATGTGTGAAGAATTGTGGGAGCAGAGAGAAGCGAGTGTTCAGTGGTGGTGCGGCTGTACCTTTATATGTCCCCTGTGACAGGGCTGCAGGTCTGGGCCGCGTTCTGCAGGCTGGACAAAGGCACACTTAGGTGTTCTGCAGTTTGTTAGATGTACACTTCTGTGTTTCAGATTCTGCAAATTGGTGGTAAAGTTTGTTAGTGTCTCCTGAGAGTCTAATGCTTTTTTTGTGTTTTCCACATTTAGCAGGTGTCTCACATGTTGCCACATGTGTTGTGACTATTTCCATTTTATAGTCTTAGATTTCAAACTAATGTCACATTGTAAAGTGACACACTGGCAATATTTAAAGTTTTTAACCATTTCCAGTTTTAAAGATCCCTCGAGATTTGTTCTGTTAACAACTGCCAAGTAGTCAAGTGTGTAGCGTTGTGGTTGTCTTTTGAGTTACTGAGGTTGCCATCATGGCTGCAGACCATATTGTTCACCTGAAAGGTTGATGTGATGTTTTTGCCCTAATATCTTGCACTGTCTTCTGTCTCATAGAGATGTGGACATCTGGTGCACAGCGTAAATCATCTTGTAGTCCAGACATGAGGTCCGGCTCAGTAAGAGGAGAGCCATGTATTTTTAAGGCTCTTAATGATTTTCAATGGCTTTGTTAAAGTATTGCCCCAGACTTGGATGTATGCTAACATTATGAAGTCGGTGCAGAGACTCCATTTTAGCATGAATTTGACTTCAGTTGTGCTTGTTTCCTGAAGTCTAGAGGATTATCAGAAGAGTGTCTTGGGTAACCCGGGGGAGAACATGTACACACATGCAGGCATACACACGAGCACACGCTGCCAGGTGGTCTGCATATTGTGGTCGGCCAACATATGACAATCACGGTGTTGGGGGGGTGGGTGAAACTGCAGACTCCTGTTGTGATTTCGGTCCACTCTCCTGAATTGTTGGCAGAGTGCCTGAGAACAGAAGGTCTAATTGAGCTCTTCTGCAAAGCACATTTTAGATCAGGACATCAGTTACTATTTCAAGAGGCTATAGGTACATTGTGAAAGAACATTCCCACGTCTTCCAGGGACCTAGAACCTAGTCCCGTGCCTCCTGTTAGACGGCTCAGATTGTGTGGTCCTGTGGACCAGCAGGGCATGAGGTTTTTGTTAAACCTGATGGTCCTCATATACCTTAGTTGACACACCCCTGAAAAAAATTAATGAGTCTGGAGGATATTAGATACCATAGATATTTCAGTTCGAGTCCCAAGATTGCACTTTTTGTTGCACCCTTGACTAAGGTGTGTAAACTCATCTGCAACAGTAAAATTTCCATCTGTGTAAGTGGGCACAGATCATAACTGCCTTTGGATGAAACCCACACCACTATACATAATGTAAATGTGTTCCAGTGCCAAAGATGATGGCATCGACATTGATGCCCTGGCTGCAGAGATTGAGGGTGCGGGCGCTGCCAAGGAACAGGCCAAAGGAAAAGGGAAGAAGAAGGGAGGGAAAAAGGAGGAGTTTGAGTATGTTATGCCTCCGCTGCCTCTCCTTTGATACCAACATTACTTTTGTTACTTGGCTGAGGAATGGTGGTGTCAAGCTCACCTACGGTTGTTTGTTTATGATCGGCAGCGAAGACGACATTCTGAAGGAACTGGAGGAACTTTCATTGGAGAACCAGGTAGTGAAGTCTGGCAAAGAGACACCATCAGTAGGGGTGAGTCCCTGGGCATTCATAGTGGATTCCATTGGCTCATTATGCCCCAATGAATTGCAAATCACTTGATTGGACCTCAGTAATTGCATCTGATATTACCTTTTGAATGCTGGTTTGTTTTGATCTGTTTCAATTTTTTCTCCTTTGGGAGAAAGTCCATGAAACCCCCGCCATACCATGTGGAGGTAAGGAAATTCACCCCTATAGTTCTGGACATGCAGAATGATCTGCCTTCTTCATTTCCATCCTTTGTTGTCCCAGAAAAGAGAACCCACAGAGAACACAGAAGATGAACCAGCACCCATCAAGACAGAGAAGAAGAAGAAGACCCGCAAAGGGAAGAAGGCCAGCTCTGAGGATGAGGAGGATGTGAGTCGAGATGAGGCCGGGAGTGTCAGAAACCTGCAGGCTAAAGCGACAGAAGCTGTGCCTCCCACTGCTGCTTCAGACTCTGAGAATGAAGGCCCCAAAGCCAGCAAGAAAACAAAGGGTAACAAGAAGGGAGCCAAGAGGGACCCCTTAAACAACGAGGATGATGAAGATACGGGACCTGCGAAGAGAGAGGCAGATATTGGGGGCGACGATTCGGATGACAACACTTCTCAAACACGCCAGAAGGCCCAGGCGTACAAAGGCCAGAAGGGGAAGGGCAAGCAGGACAGTGGGGGTGAGGAAGATGGCAGTGATGAAGACGATGGGGCCTTCAAGATGAAAACAGCGGCTCAGAAGAAAGCTGAGAAGAAGGAGCGGGAGCGCAAGAAGAAGGAGGAAGAGCGGGCAAAACTGAAGAAGCAGAAAGAGAAGGAAAAGACTGATGAGAAAGAAAAGGAGGGCAGTACAGAGCCAGTGTCAAAGAAGGAAACGACAAAGAAAAAAGAGCCGACGACCTCAGCAGCTGTGGAGGCAAAGAGTTTAGAGGTGGCTGTAGCAGAAGAGCAAGATGGAGCAGATGTCCTTGGAGAGGGTGAGTTCTCCTTCTTGAGTTTCTGCACTTCAGATCTGCAGGGTTTCACTTTGTATTTTTGGGTTTACTAAATCGCTATGGCAAAGGTGCAAGCAAGTTTATGACCAACTGCTTTTTCTTGTGCTCCAGAAGAGGCAGATGGGGACAAAAAAAAGAAAGACAAGAAGAAGAAGAAAGGAGAGAAGGAGGAAAAGAAGAAGGGCCCCAGCAAGGCAACAGTGAGGGCCATGCAGGAGGCCTTGGCTCGAATAAAGGAGGAGGAGGAGCGTGCCAAACTTGAAGAGATAGAACGGCAGCGGCGCTTTGAAGAGATGGAGGCCCAGAGACTGGAGCAGGTTAGCCAATGGGAATGTTACACACATGTAAGCTGGAGTGGGCCAGCCAATGGGAACGTTACACACATGCAAGCTGGAGTGGGCCAGCCAATGGAAACGTTACACACATGTAAGCTGGAGTGGGCCAGCCAATGGAAACGTTACACACATGTAAGCTGGAGTGGGCCAGCCCATGGGAACGTTACACACATGCGACATGGGGAAAGTTGGAAAATGGGAGGTAAACACACTGATATGGTAAACAAAAACAAATTTTTCTCATAACTTTTGCCAAAGTGATGCTGTGTGTTTATAGGAACGCCAGGAACAGGAGCGCAAGGAGAGAAAGAAGCAAAAGGAGAAGGAGAGAAAGGAGCGTCTGAAGAAAGAGGGCAAACTTTTGACCAAGTCGCAGAGAGAGGCTCGAGCCAGAGCAGAGGTTACGCTCAAACTGCTGCAGGCACAGGGTGAGGAGTGCTGGGTAAACCAGTGGGAGGACATGGTGGTCTAGTGGGTGGGAGGGCTGAAGCAGGAGAAGGTGGGAGTGGTCTAGTGGGTGGGAGGGCTGAAGCAGGAGAAGGTGGGAGTGGTCTAGTGAGTGGGAGGGCTGAAGCAGGAGAAGGTGGGAGTGGTCTAGTGGGTGGGAACATCAGGCAGGGATGTGGGAGTCTCCGGGTTTGAATCCCACCCTTGCTACCAGGTGTGTCCCTGAGCAACACACTCAGCAACAGCTCCCTGGGTGCCAAATAATGGCAGACCACTGCTCCCCCAGGGGGGTGGGTTAGATGCAGAGAACCAGTATCCTTGTATCATGTATGTGTCATTTGTAAGTCGCTTTGAACAAGGCATTTCCTAAATGAAAAAATATAAATGTAAGGCTGTGATCTCACAGGTGTGGACGTGCCATCCAAAGATGCCATACCGAAGAAGAGGCCCGTCTACTCAGACAAGAAGAAGAAGAAGAAGACGGCACAGTCACCTGAAGGTCAGGCTCTGGTCCAGTTTGTCTACGGTTATGTGACTATGATGACTTCTCTTTTGTGTTACAGGGTGGGAGACGCTTGCATGGCCGTGTAGGGAAACCTTGCATATGAACAACCACATTCTGATACAAGCCTTGAATTGTTGTTCTTTACAGTATGTTTATAAATTGGAACATTGCAAGTATTTCTGTTTTACCCAGAAACCTCTGAAGTTGCATCTCCTACTTCTGAGATGGCAGATCCCATTTCCAGTGAAGTTGACATGGAGACCCCCACGGAGCAGCTGGGTGAGAAGACCCCCAAGATCCCCCCTCCTTGGTTTCAGTCTCACTGTGATTCTAAGGCCTCTCTAGATGGGAGTAAAAACTACTGTAACTAAAATTAATAATTTTGATGATTCTTGTCCCCTTTTGATGGAATAAATTGTTTAACTGATTTAACCAGCACAATCAGTTAAAAATTAACCACCTTTACCAGTAGAGTAGTATAATAATTTTCATTATAATGAATGTCTGAGTTGTAAATTAACGATACAAGAACGAACGTATGCTGTGGTTGCTAAAAAAAAAAAAAAAAAAAATGAAGTGAGCTCGCAAAAAGAGTTGTGTATGGGACCATTTTGGCCAACGTGGTACCATGTAAACTGCACTGCGGCCTGTAAGTTCATACAGAAATACTCATCTTGGGTATATTATGTGACAAGTGAAGTGGGTAATTATTTGAGTAATTTCGTCTGGGTGTGTATCTGCTGCAATGGTGGACAATCAATAGGTTGCAGATTTCATTACATGAAAATTTGGTGAGACATTATTTGTGCGCACCCAAGATGTGTGCCTTCATATCTGGTGTTCTCTACTGCTGCTGTGAAAAGACTGTTAAAGAAGAAGAGCAAAAGGTTTTTTTATTCAAGCTGGAATTGTTAAAAGTAGCATTTGCTAAGTAGGCACTGGATAAAAGACTTGTAATAGGAAATATTGTCGAAATGCAGCATTGTTGACTTTGAATACCTTATCATTTGAATAGATGAGTCATATGCTTGATTGTAGGCTGGTCAGTTAAATGGTTAAACATCGACCAATGATGATCAGTGTTGGTCAAAACAGTTTTTTGACATATCCATCCCTAGTTCATTGGTGCGGTAAAGACTCCCTCTCTTTGTTTTCAGCAGTTAAAGAGGAGAAGCCAGAAGCAGCTGATTTGGATGACTGGGAAGCCATGGCCAGTGATGAGGAAAAAGGTCCGTGGGCTTTCTGCTCCTCTCACTGTCCCTCTCTTTCTGTGTTGGCACAATGTGTAAACCAGGTGCTG
Organism: Chitala chitala; assembly: GCA_025773905.1. NCBI lineage: Eukaryota > Metazoa > Chordata > Actinopteri > Osteoglossiformes > Notopteridae > Chitala > Chitala chitala. Next base: position 19,010 of record JABJVR010000063.1, read on the forward strand.
TTTTCAATGTGACCGCACCTTTGGACAGTATTACTGTAACTGTTTTTGACTGCATGTTAATTGTGAAGAGTTTTGGGACTTTTACAGCAGCAGTGGTTGGGTGTTCACCTGCCTGGGGTGCTGTGCTGTGTGGCTTGTGTTTTACAGAAGTGAAAAAGGTTCATATTGAGGTGAAAGAAACATTGCAGAAAAAGACACAGCCTGAGGAGGAAGATGATGCTAGCGAGGAAGAAGAGGAGGAAGATGATGAAGATGATGAGGAAGAGGAAAAAGAGGAGGAAGAGGAGGAGGAAGAGGAAGATGAGAGTGAGGAAGAACAGCAAGAAGAGGAGAAAAAGGAGACACACGTGCAGTTACAGAATAAGAAGAAGAGCGGTCGGGAGATGAGCTCAGAATCGAGCAGCGACAGCGAGTCGGACGATGGACGGACCAAGGAGGAGAAGCTGTATGAGAGGGCAAAGAGACGCATCGAGGTACCGGCACGGCTTTGGCATCCTTCACTGTTGTCTACTGTACAGCCGACGCCTCGTACCGCCACGCCACACGCTTGAACAGCCGACCCTGCTCACCATGCTTGTACAGTTTTAAAATAACTTGCCTATGTTAGGTAGTTCATAATTACCAGAAGGAAATGTCACACACAAGACAAACCAGTGTAATGCTCCTCTGCTTTTTTTTTTCGCTTAGAAACGGAGACAGGAGAACCTGAAGAACATGAACCTGGAGAAGCTACGTGCTCCAGTTGTGTGTGTCCTGGGTCATGTGGACACTGGCAAGACCAAGATCCTGGACAAGGTACCCGTCAGCTACGCCATTGTGCTTCCTGATCTCGTGTGTGTGTGTGTGTGTGTGTGTGTGTGTGTGTGTGTGTGGGGGAGGGATACGCGTGTAAGTGTCTCTCTCTGTCCTGTCTAACAGCTGAGACACACGCATGTACAAGATGGAGAAGCAGGGGGGATCACACAGCAGATCGGGGCCACCAATGTTCCTCTGGAGACCATCATCGAGCAGACCAAGATGGTGAAAAACGTGAGTCAGTTGTACACACATAGAAGCGGTGTTGTTTGTAGAGTGTGAGTACTGCAAAAAGAAATGCTGTTGTGTGTTTTTTTTTTTTTTTTTTTTTCCTCAGTTTGACAGGGACATCATCAAGATCCCGGGAATGCTAATCATTGACACACCAGGACACGAGTCTTTCAGGTGAGCCGACTGTGTGTTGTCCCGCCTCTGTGAGAGCCGTGTGTACATGTATGTGTGTGACACGCCTCCTCTGGTCCTGGCAGTAACTTGAGGAACAGGGGCAGCTCGCTCTGTGACATTGCCATTTTGGTGGTGGACATCATGCATGGCTTGGAGCCCCAGACACTGGAGTCCATCAGCCTGCTCAAGGAGAAGAAGTGTCCTTTCATCGTGGCCCTTAACAAGGTGGACCCCACACAAAATGCACATGTTTACATGTGGACCTTCCGCGTTCACCTTAATTAGTAATTCTCCGGTGAGCTTTGTGCTGTCCTTTCAACCCAAAGAGCTAAAGTATTTGATATGGACATGGTCAAAGCCGCTGGGAGGAGTGTGAACTGAGCTCATGGCTGTTATGGAGCTGACTCTTCATCGCTTGCTTGCTCTCCAGATCGACCGCTTGTACGACTGGAAGAAGGGCCCAGAGACAGATGTGGTGGCTACGCTGAAGAAACAGAAGAAAAACACCAAGGACGAGTTTGATGAGCGAGCCAAGGCGATCATCGTGGAGTTCGCCCAGCAGGTCAGCAGGCGCTGTAGAACACGCTGATGGGCTGATCCTGAATTGGTCAACAGGAAGCAGCCTGCTTAAGCTGATTACGGGCGGGTGTTGCTGTTGTACCTTAGCACCTTGACTGATATGCTGAGGGTCCTCTGAGGTGTTCTTAGCAGATAAACCCTTTCCACGGTACATTTCTCAGCACCGTTTGGGTGTGGTCTGATGGCTTATTGTAACCATGGTTACATGTCTGTCTCCAGGGTCTCAATGCTGCGCTCTTCTATGAGAACAAAGACCCACGGACGTTCGTGTCGCTGGTGCCAACGTCGGCTCACTCGGGCGATGGCATGGGTAACCTGATCGCCCTGCTTGTGGAGCTGACCCAGTCCATGTTGGCTCGCCGCCTGGCGCATTGCGATGAGCTCCGCGCACAGGTCATGGAGGTGAGCCCTCCCGGGCCTTCCTCGTACGTGTTCTGAGGCGTAGCGTATGCATGCTCTCCTGCTCCGAGTCACCACCCCCACTGCTGTGCCTCTTACAGGTGAAGGCTCTTCCTGGCATGGGTACCACAATAGACGTTATCCTCATCAACGGTCGGCTGCGTGAGGGGGAGACCATCATCGTTCCTGGTGTGGAAGGTCCCATTGTGACACAGATCAGAGGCCTTCTGGTGCCCCCACCACTCAAGGAATTGCGTGTTAAGGTGAAGTGGAGGGAAGGGGCAAAATGACATTTGGCTGTGACACACGTGTGAGCGCGCGTGGGGATACCCGAAGCGTTACTGGGCATCTGTTTGTCATTACAGAACCAGTATGAGAAGCACAAGGAGGTGTCGACGGCACAGGGGGTGAAGATCCTGGGCAGAGACCTGGAGAAGACGCTGGCTGGGCTCCCCCTGCTGGTGGCCTACAAGGAAGACGAGGTGCCTGTGCTTAGGGTAAGGTCACAAGGTCGTCCTGCTGACAGCCTCTCCCTCTCTCTTCTTCCCAGCACGCTTTGCATCAGTCTCAGCTCTCTGTTTCTCTTCACAGGATGAGCTTATTCACGAACTCAAACACACTCTGAACTCCATTAAGTTGGAAGAGAAAGGCGTGTATGTTCAGGCCTCTACCCTGGGCTCTCTGGAGGCCCTGCTGGAGTTTCTTCGTACCTCCAAAGTGCCGGTAAGTCCCGCCCCTTCACCCTTGGTTGCCTGGCAACAGTGCAGCATGAGTGACCAGCCATGAGCAGACACTGCAGGATTGCGCCCCGCACCAAGGTGTGTCAGTGGGAGCTTGTGCAGATGTCGATGGGAGGAAACGTGCACGCCGCTGCAGGGGAGGGGTTGGAAAGAGAGATGGTGGTGCTGGTTTCTGCTGTAGATGAGTAGTACGTGGCTCTGTGGAATTAGTGGATCAGGTGTTCACCCGTCAGCATGGGCTCTGCTGCACCTCACCAGCCTCTGCTTTCAGTACGCAGGCATCAACATCGGCCCTGTTCACAAGAAGGACGTCATGAAGGCGTCAACCATGCTGGAACACGATCCCCAGTGAGTCCGCCCGCCCGCCCGCCGCATGTTACCTTTGCCATTTTCAGCAGCTGTTTTATAAAGACTCGCATTAATGACAACGCTGTGTCCTCATAAGTAAAGGTGTGATCACGGGTTTGTTTATGTTGGTCAATTCAGTGCTGCTGTTTTAATGATAAATGTTAGCACGCGTGCTCGCAGAAACACGGAGCGTGCCGTCGGCGTGCCGCCATCTACGCCTCCGTGTGACACTGTGTCCACAGGTTTGCTGTAATCCTCGCCTTCGACGTGAAGATTGAGAGGGACTCTCAGGAGTTGGCTGACAGTCTGGGTGTACGAATATTCAGTGCTGAGATCATCTACCACCTGTTTGACGCTTTCACCAAGTACCGGGAGGACTACAAGAAAAGGAAACAGGATGAGTTCAAGTACGCTGGGAGCATGTCGGGGCGAGATGGGAAATGACCCCTGACCCCACACTAACGACATTTCCCACAGTGCGTTTGATGTTGAGTAAGTGTAAACGAGGTGGTGTTAATGATACTTTGGCATCTGCCTCCTCTCCCTCAGGCACGTAGCCGTGTTCCCGTGTAAACTACGCATTCTGCCTCAGTTCATCTTCAACTCGCGTGACCCCATCGTCGTGGGTGTGAGTGTGGAGGCGGGCGTGCTCCGACAGGGCACCCCGCTCTGTGTGCCCAGCAAAGCGGTAAGCATCTGTTGGAAGCACAGACAGGTCCTGTGTATCTGCTCAAAATGATGTTCTCTTAGGCCTTGCGTGAAGATTTTGCTGTGAAATCTCTCTTGTACTTTGGAAATTGTGCATCAGGTTGAAGGTTTAACTTTAAAGCCTGTAGCCACATCGTCTCCTGGACACCTTGGTCAGCTTCATCACTAGACGAGTAGTCAGATTCCCGTCTTTGTGTCTGTGTCTGGCAGTTTGTGGACATTGGCATTGTGACCAGTATTGAAATCAACCATAAGAGTGTGGACTGTGCCAAGAAAGGTCAGGAGATCTGCGTGAAGATCGAACCCATCCCAGGAGAGTCCCCCAAGATGTATGGCCGACATTTTGAAGCCACTGATATCATCGTAAGCAAGGTAGGAGTGTAGTCTTGTGTGGTGTCACCTACCTACTGGCAGAATGTACCAGTAGTGTCACTTGTGTCAGATATTTTAAGCATTGTGATAACCGACAGTGAAATATCACACCTATAATCCATAGGTCTGAGTGCAGTAAGTCATCCTCTCTAGGTCTTGGCTGTGGGTGCATGTATCATAGACACCATTAGGAGTCTAAGTCTTCCTTTTTTGCTGTCCAGATCACCAGGCAGTCCATCGACGCTCTGAAGAACTGGTTCAGAGACGAGATGCAGAAGTCTGACTGGCAGCTCATCATGGAGCTGAAGAAAACCTTTGAGATCATCTGATTGCAGATAGAGAGGGACAGTTCTGTTTGTGGAGATGCCCACTATATGGAAACATTGAAATGAACACACACACACACACACACACACACACAC